>JAXIVD010000650.1:0-30000 GCA_036785275.1 Cancer borealis | reverse complement strand
TTCAGAAAGTTAGTCATATTAGGTTAGGTTAGGTTATCATTGTTAAGTGAGTGGTGGCAATCGAGTGTGATGGAAATACTTGTTCTTGTTTGTTTAGTAATGAGTCTCGAGGTTATAAAGTGCATATGTTAGGCTGCTTCTGATTATATATAAAAAAGGTAATCATTAATGCTTTGTGTGAATGTTATGTGAGTCTCGGTGATTACAATGCATCTAATGGTAGTGTATTATATTATATCACAATACGTATTATGATTGGCAAGTGAACTCTAATGATTGATTATACGAAGCTTAGAATACTAGTTATGTGTTTTAATATGCTAATGACCCAAGGGACAGACAAGTGTGTGTACGTACAGGTGTGTGTGTGTGTGTGTGTGTGTGTGTGTGTGTGTGTGTGTGTGTGTGTGTGTGTGTGTGTGTGTGTGTGTTAGCTTGCATTGTTCCGCTTGATAGCCTGGAAAAAGGTGATCACTGGAACTGGAAAAACACTCCCTTTGCTAATGGATCTGGAGTCTTTGTTTTTGTTATGTTTTCTGTGTGTTAATCCTGCTTAGTATTGTTATCTTGTATATTCATGGTTATATATTTTTGTTTCTCTATTCAACTATGTATTTAACTGTCTATCCAACGGTTTATTTTCATATCAATTTTTCTATTTATACAGCCATCTCTTTCGTATTTATCTACCTATATGTCCATCTATTTATCAAATTTTATACATACTTATTTCACTCAAACCGTTTCCATCTATCTATCCATCCACTCTATCGTTACATCATTGCATCCATTTTAGTATTTCAAGCGACGAAAACTCGTCTTAAGTTAGCGTCACTCGCCTGGCAGCACCACCGTTCCCTGTCGCCTCTGAGAAACATGCAGAGTGTGTCCATTACCAGCAAGGGAATGGCAGGCAGACGCGGCCGCCCATTGCTCTGGGATGCAGCGGGAAATAGAGGAAAAATAAAACTGGTGATGGAAAGCAAATGACGAGGACCTTTTCCCTACCCTCGAGTCGTAATAATAATAATGATAATGATAATAATAATAATAATAATAATAATAATAATAATAATAATAATAATGATAATAATAAACAATGATAATAATAATGATAAACTTTCGTCTTCATATTCATTATCTTCATCATCACTACCGCCACATTTCCTTGTCTTCCTTATCTTACATCTATTTCCATCTCCCCTTCTTCCAATATTCCTTTCTCCATTCACGTCTTCCTCCCTCATTCTCTTTTCTCCTCTTCGCTTCACTGCCACGTATTGTTCCCCTCACTACCTCCCCTCACCTCTTCCCCTCTACCCTTCCCCTCTACCCTGGGCGCCCTTTCATTCTTCTCTTTAATAACTGTTTGTTGTTAGTGTTCTTCAGGAAATTGTGTGTGGGCGGCGTGTCCTTTATTATCGATGAGGGTTGAAGGGACGAGGTGGGAGGGAGAGTTGGTGGGAGGCAAGCAGGTGGCTGGGGGTGGCTACAGAATGGGAAACAGGTAGGTGCATAGGTGTGTTTTGGACAGGTGTGCCTCGTGACCTCTTGTGTGTGGAAGATGGATGGTATGAAGGTCAGCGTGAGAGTGTGGGAACGTATGTGTGTGTGTGTGTCTATGGATGTTTCATTTTTTTCTTTTTAATGTGAATGGGAGGGTTGTAGGAAAGTAGGAAGGAGGTTTGTGCAGCTGAGAGTCTGTGAATGATTTATGATTGTTCAACATAACTCTTTGTTATATTTGATGGGTATGTATCTCATGAAAAATAGTTATTTACTAAAAAAAAAATGATACAATCAAACAAAAAATATTAGCTACTAAACTAAAATTCCAATTGAATAGGGTGCTTTATCTATCAATTGGTATTGTTATAAGGAATATCTGATATATTTTTCATCATCATTGGGGAATTATTAAATCCACCATAATGATATTTGTTTATCTTAAAATCTAAATCAATTTCTTTCTAGAAAAGAAGGTTTCCGGAGAAAAGACCTGAAACTTAGCTGGAAGTATTACATTTTTCCAGTGTACAATATAATATAAAAAGTACAAAACCCATTAGCAAAATCTAACATTTTTTCCGACGAGTAGAAAAAATTACGAAAATACACAATAGGTAGAGATTAATTATACAAATCCACAAGAGTCTGTAGAATTGCTAAACGTGTGGTAAGGCTTAGTTATGATCCGGTTTGAGCTGTAAGAATCATTACAAGAATATACGTGCAAGTTAAGACTATATGTGGTACATACGAACGTACAGTGTCAGAAATAAATTATGACAAAATTACTTAATCTCTTTTACGTCATCATTATCATTATACCTTAATTAGAAAAAAAGAAAAACAGGGTAATGAAATATAAATGTGAAGGTATATATGTGTATTTTTCAGTGTGTGCGTGTACGTGCGTGCGTGCGTGTGCGTTTGTGTGTGTGTGTGTGTGTGTGTGTGTGTGTGTGTGCGTGTGCGTGTGCGTGTGCGTGTGCGTGTGCGTGTGCGTGTGCGTGCGTGCGTGCGTGTGCGTGCGTGCGTGCGTGTGCATGCGTGTGTATGTGTGTGTGTGTTGGTGGTATAAACAGAATACTTTACTGAGCTAATGAAAAAGTTAAGGCGCGTCCAGTCCTGAACGTCGCGTGCTGGGGTTGTGTAGACATCACTAACTTGTTTCTTGCTTGTTGTACGCTGTGACACGTGGCGGCACTAATTGGATACCCCTCTCTTCCTCTTTCTCTCTCTCTCTCTCTTTTTTTTTTCTCTCTCTCTCTCTCTCTCTCTCTCTCTCTCTCTCTCTCTCTCTCTCTCTCTCTCTCTCTCTCTCTCTCTCTCTCTCTCTCTCTCTCTCTCTCTCTCTCTCTCTCTCTCTCTCTCTCTCTCTCTCTCTCATAAAAAAAGTTTATCATAAGGACATCAGGACAATTAGGTAGAAAAACTGGGTGCATTTCGTGGACGGTAAGCAGAATCACATTATCTACCCATTATCAATCCATTACCAACCCATTACCAGCGTATTATCATCCCATTATCATCCCATTATCATCCCATTATTAACCTTGTATTCGTTACTTCAGTGCTTTCATCTATAACCAAATCTACAATGGATAATGTACGTATAGTTTCATGATGGAGAATATAATGGTGATTTCAGGACTCTCATTGACGTGACATAAGACTCACACTTCCACGTCCTTGGTAACAGTGGGTGTGTATTGGAGTCATTGTTTACAGGGTCGCACTATGTCATCTATGCTTTGTTTACTTTGGGCATTCTTTGTTTCCTTGGGTCCGCGACGCTCGATGCACCACCAGCAAGGGTCGCACTAGATGGTCCTTCACACACCTCCACCAACGCCTCGTGCGCCGCCCGAGACTTTTTCTTTTGTTTTCCTGTTTTTGTTTTGTTTTTGTAGTATACACTAAGCCGGGAGTGATGGCGTATATCACAATGCATTTCCGTAAACACCAAGAAGGTCATTTCGGGTGAATGGATGTAGTCAGGCAAGAATTCGCTTCCATCAGTCTGTGTTACATTTAAATGTCTTCCTTGTTGGTCTTCCGCGTGATGTTTTACAAGAATATGCTGCCGTTCTAAACAACAACCTCCTGTTATATGTTATATAAATATTTTCTTGGTAAATATGAAAATATCATAAAATGAATATTCGATTACATTTTCATATTTCATTCGATCATATTCTTATATTTATTAGTTCTAAAACTTAGTGTCTCGTCGTGATGCTTTTACATTTCAACTTGTTGACACAAAAATATGATAAATTCTTAATTTCTTTAACTCAAAGCTGGTAACAAAATTTATATATTTACACTATGTAAAAACATGAAATGTGTTGCAGCTTTCTGAACAATGGGATGTGTGTATTAGTGGTTGGGGGAGAGGCACGTGCATCAGAAGGCTTGGCAGAGGTCTTGAGCAAGACAAAGAGGCGACGGTCTGATCCTTGGGAATGCGTCACGCTCTCAGACAGCATGACATGGGCGCGTCGGTGACACAGGTTCATGATACCCTGAAGTCAATAGGAGGACGTGACCGTGTGGTGTGGGAGAGCCGGAGCAGCACGGCAGCGAGGCAGCGAGGCAGCAAGGGAGAGAGGAGGGAAGGAGGGAAGGAGGGGGGAGCTACGTCAAGTCACGTCTGATTTGTGAAAAACATTTCTTAGCATTTCAGTCCTCGTAAGATCGCAAATTTCAGTTTATATAGTGGTTGGTGTGGCCGGTGCGGAGTGAGTGGAGGTGAGGGTGTGGGAAGGGTGATGCAAGGCGTGTGGCCAGGACTGCACAGACGATGGGGAAACATATTCTCTTTTAAAGTGGCAGTAAGTGCAGCCATAACTCCACTTTTCCTGCAATTCCAGTCTCAGGGAATAATGTAAGTAATTTATAATCTTAGATGAAGTAATTAGACTCACTTTGAGTTAATTTTCATCTTAATTAAGTCATGAGACTCTCCAATACGGGATGTCACATGAGGGTCAATATTTACTCTTTACAAGGACAGCCTAATGAGACCTCCACACCACATCCTCACCCTGCCAGCCTTGAATAACAACCTTCCTCCACACCTACAGTCTACTTGCCTTGGTCAACGCCCTTTCCACACTCTCTCTGACCTGTTTCATAACCCCAACTCTAGAGCCTCGCTGCTATTTGATAATTTTCATGAATATCTAAAGTTTTCTGCATCTAAATTATGATTGCATTCATTTTTTCATTAATTAAAAGCATTCGGTGTGGAAGTGGAAGAGAAAACAGAAAAAAGTCACTATTGCAGCTTCCCAAAGGATAACAAAAAAAAGTGAGAGAAAATAAATACTAAATGATAAATCGTGAAGCTTGCCAAAGTAAAACATTTGTATGTAATTTTTTCTTTGGGTGGATGGGGCGGGGAGGGGAACAAGCAGAAGCAGGAGGAACAGGAGCAGCAGGAGCAATAGCAGCATGGTGTTAGTAAACAAGAACACACACACACACACACACACACACACACACACACACACACACACACACACACACACACACACACACACACATAATTAACACTTCAGGCGCATAGTTACACGGCAGAGAGAGGGAGAGTCAATGGCCGAGTTCTGTGATGCATCTCTCACACTGCCAACCTCTCATTTCCACCCTCAAGCAACGTCAGGAAACATGCCTTGCGCTGCGTTATCATTATTATCATTATTATTATGTTTCCTTCCACGACTTTGTGCAGGTGACACGCTATTCACGTCAGACTGTAAGCACGCCTCGAGGATAGACAGTAAAGACTCACTAATATATATGTTTCGTTCCGCTCAGTTCAGTTTTTTATGCTGGGTATTTACGGACATTTTTTCTCACTGTTCTAATGTTGAGGTAGAAAGATGACATAAGTGATGGAGGAAGGAGTGCATATTCAAGGGAAGTGGAAGGAGATGACATAAAAAAGCGACTCCATGTAAAGATGAAAATACTTGTAAACGAAGAAAGTTAATGTTGGAAGGAGAGGATTGTGTTCATGGGCGTGGTGAGGAACAGGTGTGTGAGGTATGCTGAGGCGTGTATTCTGGCAGGTGAGGTGAGGTAGGTGAGTTGATGCAGGTGTGTGGAAACAGGTATGTGAGGGTAGGGACGAACGCCCACGTCGCTCAATCATGGGCGGAGTGAGGCGATCGATCCTGCAGAAAGTTGTTGTGGATGGGAAGGATGAGCACACAAGGACCTGTTTGGAGACACCCTTGGGAATGAAGTTAAGGATTTGTTTTTGTGTTTATGTCTTAGGTTATAATATGCAGTCATATGTGATCAATGAATTATGTGATTGAAGTTCTAAATGATAGAACAAAATATTCCTCAATGAAAATCTTGAAGCCAGAGTTGCATCATATAGAATGTGTTTGGAAAAGGTTTTGATTTTACTAACATGAAACACATTGAATCAGATTTCATTTTGGTCCTCACATTCCCACCAGGCACGGAACTGTACACTGTAAACCTACCAATGTGTGTGTGTGTGTGTGTGTGTGTGTGTGTGTGTGTGTGTGTGTGTGTGTGTGTGTGTGTGTGTGTGTGTGTGTGTGTGTGCGCGCGCGTGTGCGTGTGTAGGCGTGTAGGCGGGAGTCCTTATTCAAGTTATTCTGGTGTCCTTTCATAATAGTTTTTACCTTCCTGCCTTGCGCTGCTTGCCTTGGTGTGTCTCATTTTCCTGAAACTTACCTTGTTGTAATGGTTCTCGTAATTAGCAGGCAGTTTGACCCGTGCAATTAAGGTAATTAAAGGGTTCTTTTCTTACCTGTTTGAGAGAGAGAGAGAGAGAGAGAGAGAGAGAGAGAGAGAGAGAGAGAGAGAGAGAGAGAGAGAGAGAGAGAGAGAGAGAGAGAGAAAGAGAAAGAGAAAGAGAGAGAGAGAGAGAGAGACTGACTAACTTGGTGTCATTTGGTTGAAAAACAAAATCATTCATGTATGTTTGTTTTATTATTTTTTACACGTGTGATGTACAACAAATTTACACAAGCGTTCAACATTCCATTTATACTTGCAAACAAACAATTATATCAGCTCCAGAGAGTCAATAAATTTACAATATTACCCAAGATTGAAGACGACGACCACCACTCACTCACTCACTCCCTCACTCGTTCCTGTAGGTGAAAGGTTAGGTGGAGCTCAGACGACAGCAGATGGAGTGTGTTACCAACTTACCATCCTACCATTCGTTCGCTCCATTAACCTTTAGTACTTGATAGCGTTAAGTTCCACAGTGAGAGAAGATGTTGTGGAATCGAGTACGCATCCGTGTGTGAGACAAATGGTTAAGGGAAGTTATTAAGGTGTGACAGGCGTATGTTTGGTGGTATGGTTTGGGATCACGTATTTTCATAAAGAGTTACTGTGTTAGGTGTCTGAGATGAGGTTAAGTTTGTAGCTTCCTCCTTTTTCTTCACTTCCCACCGTTAAGAGTATTAGAATGGGGAAAGTAAGTCTAAAAAAAGATGGATTACTTTATCTATTTCTGTATTCTTTTGATTGTAATAGCATATATCTGCTACATTATTATTATCATTAGCAGTAGTAGTATTGTTTTTATAGTTGTTATTGATCATATTAATGGTGGTGGTGTTGTGGTGGTATTTTTGTAGTGTGTCGTGTTTCTTAATGTTATGAGTCTGTTTTATGTCTTCAGATCCCTGGAAACACGTATGAAGGTCGGCATCTCGGTTGGCTGGATGGCTGACTGACTGGCTGGATGGCTGACTGGCTGGATGGCTGACTGGCTGTTTGGTAAGTACATATTCTCGTTGCGTTTTCTTCTACACTTTTCACATATTCTCGTTGCGTTTTCTTCCACACTTTTCACATATTCTCGTTGCGTTTTCTTCCACACTTTTCTCATATTCTCCGCTCTTTGCTTTCCCTTCCTAATAATTCCCAGCTCGTTTCTCCCCTCTCTTGACTTCCGCTTTCCCTTCCCCTACCCACACAACTCCTTAACCGCCTGCCACTCACTCACCTCTCCCGCTCCCATCGCCCACTCTTAATTGACCGCTAGTAAAAGAAAGGAATACTAATTATAGATAGGAAAGAGACGTGATTATAGATTAATGGTTCATTTTGTGACTCTGGTAACTTTTTGCGTTGTGTAGTTATTATCAGATTCCACGTATTGAGGAGATGGTTTATTTAGCTGTTTTTTATTCCTTCTTTACTCCTTTCCCTTGTGGGTTGGGGCTCAAACGTTGACTTATTCAGTTTTGGATCAAGGGAGAATAATGGAGTGAAACTGTATCTTTATCTTTATATCTGTCACACATTCTCTCTCTCTCTCTCTCTCTCTCTCTCTCTCTCTCTCTCTCTCTCTCTCTCTCTCTCTCTCTCTCTCTCTCTCTCTCTCTCTCTCTCTCTCTCTCTCTCTCTCTCTCTCTCTCTCTCTCTCTCTCTCTCTCTCTCTCTCTCTCTCTCTCCAGGGGTATGCTGATATGTGATCCGGTTCATACATATATATATCGTACACGTGGGAGGTTGCATACACGCATATCCTCACCTCTGCGACCTAACCCTCCCTCTCCCCCCTTGGACACTCATCCTCTCAGCTTACATGTGAAAATGACTGAGTGCCCCCTCACTTTGTCACAGAAAACGGAGAGCATGAGTCGCCGAGGCGGTAAAGAGGGAGAGAAGTCGGAATTAAGTCCCTCTGTTGAAATATGTAACTTGGGGATTAATTATTTTTAATCTGTTTTGAAAAGTAGTTATTTCGAAGTAAACCTCTCTTTTTTGGTTGTGACGCACTGTCGGTGTGTGTGTGTGTGTGTGTGTGTGTGTGTGGGTGTGGGTGTGGGTGTGGGTGTGGGTGTAGGTGTGGATGTGTGATAGTACTAATAATGGCGACGGTTGCAGAGCTATAGCGTTGGTACTTGAAAAAAAGATGGAAGAGGAAGAGGAGGAATAAAAGGAGGAAGAGAAAAAGGAGGAGTTGGAGGAGGAGGCGGAGGAGGAGATATAAGACCAAAACAAGGTATAATAATCCGAGGATCAAGACTCTTCATCCTGGCTCCGCTGTTCCCACCGTGGATATGTAAGCTGGTGGGGGGTTGGAAGGGGTTGGAGGAGGTTGGGGGTGAAGGGGGACGGCAGGACTAGTGTAAGGGGGTCAAGGGCCTCTCGAGCTTCTCCTTTTCTCATCCATTACCTCCTCTGGCCTTACAGTTTCCCTCACTGGGGTCAGGAAGACATAAGACACCCTCTCGCTTTCTCTCTCTCCTTCCTTCTCTCTCTCTTCTTCCCTCTCTCAGTCCCTCGCCTCTTACGTCTTTTATATCTTCCCTTTCCCTTCTCCCAACCAGCGTCATCTTCTTCCTCTTCCTCTTCTCATGCTATTACCACGTCCTCCATCTTGTTTTTATGCTCCTCCATCTGCGTTATCCCTGGTTCATTCCTCTTCCCTTAGCTAATTTACTTCCACCTTCCCCGCGTCGCATCCCAGCCTCACACCGTCAGTAGACCAGCCTCCTGGATCTTAGAGGTGGGGACGGCGGCGGTGGTGGTCACGGAGTCTGTTTTCTCGTCATAGAGTAAGAGGTGCTTGGAGTCCTCTGGCTCGTCGCTGCCCAAGCCTCGGCGTCTCAGCGTGGTGCCAACCAACACGGCGATGATTACCACGTAGAACACAACCACGATCTGAGGACGAAGGGAGAGGTGTAGTGAGAGGGAGTGGGATGGTAGGATAGGAAAGAGAGAGAGAGAGAGAGAGAGAGAGAGAGAGAGAGAGAGAGAGAGAGAGAGAGAGAGAGAGAGAGAGAGAGAGAGAGAGAGAGAGAGAGAGAGAGAGAGAGAGAGAAGAGGGACGAGCTAAGGTATTAGGTTACTATTGAAAACAGAGAGAGAGAGAAAAAGAGAGAAGAGAGAGAGAGAGAGAGAGAGAGAGAGAGAGAGAGAGAGAGAGAGAGAGAGAGAGAGAGAGAGAGAGAGAGAGAGAGAGAGAGAGAGAGAGAGAGAGAGAGAGAGAGAGAGAGAGAGAGAGAGAGAGAGAGAGAGAGAGAGAGAGAGAGAGAGAGAGAGAGGAGAGAGAGAGAAGAGAAAGAGAGAAAGAGAGAGAGAGAGAGCTATTCTGACAGTGTGTGTTAAGGTAACTTTGGTTCCGCTAACAAATTGTGTTAATGAAATGTGGTAGTGCGCGACCGTAGACTTTAGTAGAATTATTGAGTGCGGGTGGACGGGTGGGATGGCGGGAAAGAGGGAAGGAGGTATATAGGACAGGAGGGCAGGAGGAAAGAGGGATCAGAGCGGGAAAAACGGAGTAATGGTTTAACGTCCATTAAGAGAAGAGGTGTGAAATAGAGAAGATAGAAGAGAGAAGATATAACACTGGAGAAAGAGACCGGTAGGGAAGGTAAGGTAAGGGAAGAGTGATTTAAGACTTTTGGACTAAGGAGGAGGAAGGTGGAAAATTATGAAAGGAGAAGGGAGGAAGGGAAGGGAGAAAGGAAGGAAGAAGAAGTAGGTATCGAATACCCAGCCGGAAAGGAGCAATCTGGCTGATGCATTGTGGGAGGTGGAAGCATGAGGAAGGTGGAGGGAGGAGGGATGTGTGGGGAGAAGTGATTTCATTAATGTAATAGCACCTCCCTTCTCCCCTCATCACACACACACACACACACACACGCACACACACACACACACACACACACACACACACACACACACACACACACACACACACACACACACACACACACACACACACACACACACATAAACATACATAGAAATAGACCAGCGTACATATTTTAACTTGGAAACATGCACTGAGATTATACATACACATACACACACACACACCACACACACACACACACACACACACACACACACACACACACATACACAAACATATAATGAATGGCCGGCACATACAGGACATTTAGCCATTAATCAACTCTATCATTAATTAAATTTTCACTCATGTATGTAATTTCCTTTCTCTCTCTCTCTCTCTCTCTCTCTCTCTCTCTCTCTCTCTCTCTCTCTCTCTCTCTCTCTCTCTCTCTCTCTCTCTCTCTCTCTCTCTCTCTCTCTCTCTCTCTTTTCTGTGAAGCTCTCATATTTTTATATTTTTTCATCACTTTCAGTTATTCTTTTTCCCACTTTCTTTCTTCTTTCAATTTATTTTTCTGTCTTTCTTTCTTTAATTTTCACCTTTTTCTTTTTTGCTCTCTCTCTTAGACAAGCACTCAAAAAAATTAATTCATTTCTCTCGCACAATACCACCACTACCACCCCCGCTACCACCACACCACCACTACCACCACCACCACCACCACCATCGCCACCACCACCACCACCACCACCATCACCACCACCCACCACCACCACCACCACCACCACCACCACCACCACCACCACCACCACCATCCCCCCAAACGAACGCACACTAATCCTTCACACAATAAAAACACCACGTGTACCGTCACGCCTATTCTACCACACACACACACACACACACACACACACACACACACACACACACACAACACACACGTACACACACACACTCACACACACTCACCGACACGTAGATGATGGCTGAGGGCTTTGGTCAGGTGCGAGGCTGTGATTAGGTCGATGATGATGTGTTTCTGAGTGTACCAAAGCCGCCTCATACACAGCAGGAAGCAGACCCTCCACACACCCTCCTCCAGGCCTGTCAAAGGAAAGCAAAGCACTGAGCTACCGGCACTGCTGACAGACGGCCTTGGGGAGGCTGCGAGTGACTTGTATTGGGTAACAGCCTGACAGATGGTTAGGAGAGAGAGTTTCAAATGAGTTAGGGAGGATGATGGATTTATGGATACTTCTAAACCTGCATAAAGGGAATAGCTAGTCAAGGGGAAAGGATGCTGATGTAAAGAATATATATAAGGGATGGGATGTGTGTTCTAAGAGGAGGTGAGGAATAGGTGTGTCGTAAGAGGAGAGGTGAAAGAGACACTTGTTGAGGATTTTTTTTCTCGTCTAGACTGATGGAACGGATGCTGGTGAGGGTGATGTGACTGCTGGAATGACGTGGACTAAATAGAGAGGGAAAAGAGGAAAGGGGAAAAGACAGGAAATGTGTTCAACAAATGATGGCAAGGAGTCATATGTAGGAAAGGGAGGTAAAGGTGAAGAAATAAAGGACGGAGAAGGATGAGGAAGGAAGGAAAGGAGAACAGAATAAAAATGGAGGGATGAAAATGAAAATTGTAGGATAAAAGCGAGAAATGGAAGATTAATCGAAGGGAAATGAGAGAAATAGAAGCAGGAGAAGGAAATGGAGAATGAGGAGAATAGAATTAAGGAAGGAAGGAAGGAAGGAAGGAAGTAAGGAAGTAAGTAAGTAAGTAAGTAAGTAAGTTAAGTAAGTAAGTAAGTAAGTAAGTAAGTAAGTAAGTAAGTAAGTAAGTAAGTAAGTAAGTAAGTAAGTAAGTAAGTAAGGAAGGAAGGAAGGAAGGAAGGAAGGGAAGAACCCCGACAAAAATCAGTTAACATTTCACTCTTGATGTGAATTCCTTCCTCTTCCCCTTCCTCCGCTTTCTTCCGTTCTTACACTAAAATCCTCTCTCTCTCTCTCCCTCTCTCTCTCATTCCATCCTCCCTCTCGTCCTCCTCTGCTTGCTCAAAGTGTAACAGAAGCCTGACGTTCCTTCCCTCGCCCTACCCCGGGATGCCGCTGGAACGCTCCTCTAACACACACAGGCTTTGCGAGCCATACAAATCCTGCTTCACATTGCACACCACGCCGCCGACTCGCACTCTCTATTTGCCGAGGCTGGGGGCGGTACCGGGATTACTAGGTGTGCGGCACGAGAGAGAGAGAGAGAGAGAGAGAGAGAGAGAGAGAGAGAGAGAGAGAGAGAGAGAGAGAGAGAGAGAGAGAGAGAGAGAGAGAGAGAGAATTGTGGGTTGAGTCGCCCCAGCAGCTGTCAGGTCCCGCCGCTTGTTAGGTTGGTCAGCGGTGAAGCCCCACGGCGGTTGTGTTCAGAGTAGCGGTCAGGAGTAGAGAGGCGTAGAGCAGCACCAAGGGGATCAAGGCCACCCGCCAGGCCCTTACCACTCCCCCATCTACTACCCCGCCACTCCCCATCAGCACCACGCCACCCAATACACAACAACCCCGGTACAAGGATGCATAACGTGGTGTAAAGGAGACATAACACACGAGTTTATGCAGACTCCGACGCAACCCGCAACGGGGCGGGGCTGGGCGTGGCGAGGCGAGGGTGTACCTGTTAGTGTTTCACCGCAATGCTCGAGGGTGAGGGGGTAGGGCGGGGCAGGATGAGGCAGGAGTGAGTGGAGAAGGTGAGGGAAGAATGATGAGGCAGGCGTAGGCAAGGAAAAGAGGGGAGGGGAGGGGTGGAGGGAAGGTTTATATAATAAGGTGGATAGTTCTGCTAGATGAAGGTGGCAGAGTGACCGAGGGAAAGACTGGCAGACTGAGGGGTGGGATGAAATGAGAAGCAGGGAAGGGCGAGGGGTCATAAGGGAAGAGGTGAAGGTTCCTATTAGGATAAATGGGCTTGTTAGTCTAGGTTGAGGAAGGGGACACAGGATAGGGTGAAGGGAGAATAAGGGACGAAGGACTGGATGGGGATGAAGATTAGAGGACACGAAGGGGATAGGAATAAGAGAGTAAAGGAAGGGAATAGATAAGGTGGAGGAAATGTACAAGGGTAGATAGTAGATGTGTGTTGGTGACTTGAATGTGATGAGGAGGAAGGAAGGAAGGAAAGAAGGAAGGGATGAAGGAGGAGCTGTAAAGAGGAGGAGGAAGTAAAGTAGGAATAGGAGGTTGATGAGACTGTGTGAGTAAATGTGAGGATGTGAGAGGAGACTAAAAACTATCAATAAGTAAGAATGATGCAACTCAGTACGTGTTTTTTGCTCTCTCTCTTAGACAAGCACTCAAAAAAATTAATCATTTCTCTCGCACAATACCACCACTACCACCACCGCTACCATGATGAGAGAGAGGGAACAAAAAAAAAGGAGAGAGAGATTAAAGCAGCGAGAAAGAAAGAGTTAGAATGAAGACAGGAGAGAGAGGAGAAGGAAGAGGTGGAGAAGGAGAAAAAGGAAAATAATCCTTTCACTCACTATCTTTACTGAGCGACCCTCAAGAGGCAGCCGAAGCGAGTATCTTAAAACGAGAGAGAGAGAGAGAGAGAGAGAGAGAGAGAGAGAGAGAGAGAGAGAGAGAGAGAGAGAGAGAGAGAGAGAGAGAGAGAGAGAGAGAGAGAGAGAGAACACACACACACACACACACACACACACACACACACACACACACACACACACACACACACACACACACACACACACACACACACACAGGAAGCCTTTGTATCCAGCTCAGATTGTAAAAAAATATTAGTAATGCAAAAATACAGCATCCCAGCTTACCATTATCTTCCCTTCCCCTCCCTTCCCCTCTCTTCTTCCTCTCTCCCCCCTCCCCTCTCTCCCCTACCACTCTACACTAGCCTCACCCCTCTTAACTCCTCCCCAACTTCCCTCTCTGTCCCACCTATCATCCCCTTCCCTTCTCTTTCTCTCTTCACCTCTCCTTTATTCCTGCCTTTCCTTTCCCTTTCTTTCTCAGTGCTTTTCCCTAATCCCCTCATTCCCCTATTTTTTCTCCTCCCTCTACCTTGCCTCTCATAATTGTCCATTCCTTTCCTTCCCCTTATTTTTTTTTTACTCTTCATCCCTCCCTCATTCTGTACCTTTGCTCTCATTTCTTTTTTATTTTCTTGCTCTCTCGTCGTCATCACTATCACCTTTTTTTAACCTCTTTGTTTACTTCCTCTCACCTTCTCTTTTGTCTACATTTTCATTTTTCTTTTATTCTATGTCCTTCTTACCTTCCCTCCTTACCTCCTTCCCTCCCTCCCTCCCTCCCTCCCTCCCTCCCTCCTTACCTCACGTGGATGCAGGGTCGCTGGTGGTGGTTACTCGTCCCGTTTTCTCTCATGATTAATCTGTCGGAAAAGAAACAAAAGAAGGTAGACTTTAGAAAAAAAAAAGGTATGTGGGAAACTTTTTTTGGGGGCAGAGACCCATTATTCTTTATTAATTTTTTGTATCAACTTTACGTGCACAGAGAAAAACAAGAGAAGAAAAAAAAATACAATATGAGAAAAGATAGACATGAGAGAAGTTTTGTGTACGTGTGGGTGTGTGTGTGTGTGTGTGTGTGTGTGTGTGGTGTGTGTGTGTGTGTGTGTGTGTGTGTGTGTGTGTGTGTGTGTGTGTGTGTGTGTGTGTCCTGCCTCGTCCTTTGAAACTCATCATAGTACTGAGAGATCGAAATAACCTGAAAAAATTAAGACAATATAGAAAATAATTACCTTCCCTCTTTCCTTCCCATCTTCCCTTCCTCCTTTTCCATATCCTACCCTTTCTTGTCCTCTTCCTTCTTCTATTTCTCCTTCTTCACTCCTTCCAATCCTATCCTATCCCATCCCTACCCTTCCTTCCCTTGCTTCAGGATATTACTTTCTCCTCTGAAGCCTTCTCAAAGCCTTCGAAGCAGCTGTGACTGTTGATATGTAATCGAGAAAGGAGTTCAAAAAAAGGGGAAAAGACTATCTGTGGGGAAGGTACGTTTTCTAAAGATACTATCGGATGACGGAACTATTTATTATTTTTCTAAGTTGTGGCGTTTATCAGAATATGTCAAGTTATGTTATTTTCGTTGGGAGTAGAAAGTTTAGGGAAAGAAAGTAGTATGTATGTCTTGCGGTACGAATTCAAAGATGTAAGGAGAGAAAGGAGAGGAGGAAGGGAAGAGAAGGGAAGGAGAAAGGTTAGGTTGAGGCGATGGTTATGGCGGTGAAGAAAATATTTACTAAGAGCTAACTTTCTTATTGTTATTACCATTACTATTATTAAAAGAGAATGATTTTGAGTTATTTACATCCTTATTTATTTATTCATTTTTATTCTGCTACCATGTTCACTCTTAAATAAATAAAAGACTGCTTGAATAGACGACTTGAAGCAGACGATGGATGTTCACATTTATCAACAGGGAATTACAACAAAGACTTCAGGGCGGAAGGAAAACGTTTTGAAGAGAGAGCGAGAGAGAGTAAGATAAAAATGTCGACAACAAAACTATGAATGTTAATGAAAGCGAGAGAGGTCACACACACACACACACACACACACACACACACACACACACACACACACACACACACACACACACACAATACAAGCTGCGGAAAACACATTATTTGCTGCTGAAGTAAATTAATCTGAGAGAATAACAAACGTTCATTTGTGAGGCGGCGCAAATTTATCACGGCGCAGAAAGGAGTGAGTGAGTGAGTGAGTGAGTGAATGAGTATATGAGTGAGTGAGTGAGTGAGTGAGTGAGTGAGGGTCGGTCGCTGCCTCACACGCACGCCAACCCGGAATTAGAACTTCGACGCTACAACGCAAACCGGACGGAAACTAAATCTTCTTTGAACCAAATAAATTAAAAACTTTTCAAGGGACGTTAGTGAAAGGGAGAGAGAGAGAGAGAGAGAGAGAGAGAGAGAGAGAGAGAGAGAGAGAGAGAGAGAGAGAGAGAGAGAGAGAGAGAGAGAGAGAGAGAGAGAGAGAGAGAGAGAGAGAGAGAGAGAGAGAGAGAGAGAGAGAGAGAGAGAGAGAGAGAGAGAGAGAGAGAGAAAGGGGAAAACAAGCATTGAATGAAGCAGACATCAATCAAACTTTTTGTCTAAATTGATGATCTGTAACTGAATCTTAACGGTAAACATGATCAACGTATAAAGAGAGAGAGAGAGAGAGAGAGAGAGAGAGAGAGAGAGAGAGAGAGAGAGAGAGAGAGAGAGAGAGAGAGAGAGAGAGAGAGAGAGAGAGTGATGTCTTGTAACATGGGGTCGTGGGGTGATGTGTTTGCCGAAAAAAATATAAGCCGGGAAAATGAAATATGGAGAAAAAAATATATGACTGCGTTATTTAAAGAGGAACCCGCAAGAGAGAGAGAGAGAGAGAGAGAGAGAGAGAGAGAGAGAGAGAGAGAGAGAGAGAGAGAGAGAGAGAGAGAGTTCTTTCACAGTTATTTCAGTCTTTCTCCCGGGGCTTCTTAAGGGGAGG
The DNA here is from genome assembly GCA_036785275.1 of Cancer borealis. Classification (NCBI taxonomy): domain Eukaryota; kingdom Metazoa; phylum Arthropoda; class Malacostraca; order Decapoda; family Cancridae; genus Cancer; species Cancer borealis. The sequence goes on along the minus strand of JAXIVD010000650.1, from coordinate 13,347 downwards.
GAGAAAGGATAAAGATAAGTACACCACCAGTAGAATATTTGCCATAAGTATGTATGAGTGACGCGAGGCTCGGAAGGAGAGTGACATTCCATTTCAACCTTCCCAGACCCAATACTATTACTTCAGAGCGCTGCGCCACTGAGGAACGGGTGGAGAGATGATGCAGAGGTGACATTGCTCTGACACCTTACTAATCCTACTGCTGGAGAAGGAGGAATAAAGTGACTGAAGGAAATAAAGTACATTTCTTGATGGTTTTATTCCTATAGTCTATTTTTTGTGTTGATTTTAGGTCTGTTGTACGTGTTTATATTTAATTAGTTGTTAAAATATTCTAAACACACTTAAGAATGTAATATACCAAGTATTTTTAACTACTTCAACCTTGACGTGTTGATTATATGATTTATTTCATATATATTACATTCTGATCTATTTCAGAAACACAGTCTTTTGTTTATAGGAAGTAGCGTCACCATTGATAAAGTTATTCAGTTATATTAATTCAGTCACTCGGTTCGCAGCAGCAAGAGGATGTAATATATACATTCAAAACTTCACTATTTTTCTCCCCCACTCAGTGTAGAGATAACGTGTGTAGGAGAAGGATGAAAACCGGAACAGAAACGAATAATTACGGCCAACCAATGATGATATCCGGCTGTAAGGATGATGCTAATCTATTGACATTTAGTGGAAGAGCAGCTGTTCCTTGTTTCCCCGGTGATCATCTGTGTTTGTGCAAGGGACGATTAACACTCTGAAAACTACTTCACTTTTAGCATTAATGAAGTGGTTTAAAAAATTGTATAATGCAGATATAGTAGTGTGACTGAATAGTGGTTGGATAGTACTTATATATCTCCCTCTCTAGCTAGTCACAAATAGCTATACACGACACCATACACACTATATACACCACACTCAAGCCTGCTAGTAATATATACTTACTTTGAAAATTCTGAGATACACTGCAGCGATCATCTTCCTACTTCATCAACTCTCTATATCCTTTCCCTCCTTCCTCACTGCTCTCACTCCCTTTCCTCCTGTCTGTCCTTCGCTCCTTTCTTTCCCTCCTCCGTCTTCCTCCCTCCTTTCTTTCCTTCCTTCTTCCTCACTGCTCCTACTCCTTGTACCTCTATCTGTCTCTCGCTCCTTTCTCTCCCTCCCTGCCTTCTCGCTCCTTTCTTTCTCTCCTTCGTCTTCCTCCTTCATGTGTCACACCCCCTCGTCCCCTCGTCCCCTCGCCCGGTTTAAGCTGTCACTCACATTTACTCCGAGTTCCCCACCAAATGGCAACTGATCTCTTGCCAAAGTTGGGTCAGAATTCGTTATTACCAACAACTTCACAAAATCTCGATTGGAAACTTTTAACCAATAAGAAAAATATCCAAGAGCTCTCAGTGGGAAGCAGTTTGTTGGTGACTGAATTTTGCTCTTAAGTGGTTCCTTTTATAAGATTGGGAAGAGTAAACAAATAAAACAAACACATATTCGCTTGACAAATACCACCATTTTGATTGGATATTCTTTTTTTCACAGTTCTGATAACTTGTCTAATAATAATAATAACTAATAATAATAATAATAATAATAATAATAATAACAATAACTCATAATAATAATACCTGCAGTATATATTTTTGAAGTTATCCTATGTAAATTTCTCCCCTAATCCAGAGCTGCACGGCTGCCCACCTCACATCGCAACGAAATATTGAAACAACAACAGAAATTCAGATAAAAAATGTATGCAACACGCACAGCCACTCTTTTGCCCGACATTCAGAGCCCAAAAAATATATTAAAAAGTTCATATTCCAGGATAATAAAAGAGTTCTATCCATTATGGTGAAAAAAATAACATTAATGGAAAATTGTTAATAGCTCGAAACGGGGAAAGAATTGACCAATGCTTCCAATTTACCTTCCCGGATACACACACACACACACACGCACACGCACACGCACACGCACACGCACGCGCACGCGCACGCACACACACACACACACACACACACACACACACACACACACACACAGACAGTCAGCTATGGTCTATCTTTCTCTTCCTCTTAAGGTTAACAGAGTCATTAAATATCCTTGTAAGTATATGCAAGAGGCTGTGATTGTAATCTCTCAAAGCTGCAGTGTACGTGTGTGTGTGTGTGTGTGTGTGTGTGTGTGTGTGTGTGTGTGTGTGTGTGTGTGTGTGTGTGTGTGTGTGTGTGTGTTTTTGTATGTGCGTGTGTGTTTGTATGTGTGTGTGTGTGTGTGTGTGTGTGTGTGTGTGTGTGTGTGTGTGTGTGTGTGTGTGTGTGTGTGTGTGTGTGTGTGTGTGTGTGTGTGTTTCTCTCGTAAGTGTTTCGTCTTTCCAAATATTCCATTACTTTTCGAGACATTTGAGCTTTGGCTGTGATGTGTATTTTGTCTCCTTTGATTTGTGGCTGAAAGCTTCTTGATGTGTATTTACTATTATTATTATTATTATTATTATTATTATTATTATTATTATTATTATTATTATTATTATTATTATCATTATTTTCGTTCGCTTTTGAAGTATTTCGTGAGTTTTCTTAATTTCCTTCCAGTCGGACCTTTTTCGTTCTATTTAACCCTCCTCTCTCTCTCTCTTTTATTTCATCTCTCTCTTTATCTCTCTCTCTCTCTCTCTCTCTCTCTCTCTCTCTCTCTCTCTCTCTCTCTCTCTCTCTCTCTCTCTCTCTCTTCTTACACTTTCGTTCCTTTCATCTTTTTCTTTAACCCAACTGAGTAACTTTTCTTTCTTCATTATTTCTGTAATTTTACGCCACTTTCGCCTTTTTATTATATATTTATTTTTGGAAGTGTGTCATCATCCTCCCACTTTGCAGTAATTTATTATTATTTCTCTCACTATGTCTTTTTTTTTTTATAACATAGCATCATTCTTTCTTATTATTATATATATTCTCCTTTCCTTCTCGTACTGAACCTGCAACTTTATCATTCCCATCCTTTTTGCAGTCTGTCGTGTCTTTTGCTTTTCCTTTCCTTTCCTTCTATTTCTGTACCTTCTAGCTTTTTTTTTTCTTTCTTTCTTTTCTTACCTTTCTCAAACTTTCCCTGATCGTGCTACCGTCTCCTACATACGTACCTACCTTCAGCACGTGTGTCTGCCTTCCTAACACACTCGCCTACCATTCAACTTGCAAGCTTTTAGGCTCTTGTGAATACCTTTTTAAAGCCTGAAGACTCGTTGCACTTTATCAGGCTTTTTTTTTTTTTTTTTTTTTCTTAGTTTTTTTTTCATTGATGCTTTCAGGCTTGTGCTCTTAAGCCTCTGACGCCTTAACAAGAACTGCTTCTCCTCCTCCTCCTCTTCTTTCTCCTTCTCCTCCTCCTTCTCCTCCTCCTCCTCCTCCTGTTCTTCCTCTCACGTCTTACTTTTTAATTCGTATATTTTTTTTTCGTCCTTACTTACAAGATGAATATTAATTTTTTACTTGACGTTTTAATGTTTTTTTTATTTTTATTATTTCATGGTTTATGTATATATTTTTTTGAATTTGTATATGTAATGGTTTCCTGGATGACTCACATATTTGATTTAGTCTAAACATTTTTTAGGGAGGGCGAGTGAAAAGAAAAAAGCACACACACACACACACACACACATACACATGCCTTGCTTTCTCCCTTCGACTACAACAACAACAAACAAACAAATTAATAAATAAACAAAACAAACCGGAAAAAAAGAATCAAAAGTGATAGTAAGTGCTTCGAGAAAGAAGGAAAAAATAACACACCTCTTCCTTATCACTACAGAGGAGACGAAGAAGATCAATTACACTTTCCTCTCGTCATAAAAGTTTTCCTCGTGACGAAGGAACCAACATTTGATTCTCCCCAACACGAAGCACTCTAGGCGGGACGTGGCTAGAAGGGGAGGGGCTAGAGGGGGCGTGGGTCTAGAGGGGGGCGGGGCTAGAGAGTGGGCGTAGCAGGGAGGGGGTGGGGGGCAGGGAGCTATGATCTTAACGAGACTAACGTAGATTATTTACATATGTAGGAACGAGAGAAAGAGAAAGAGAAAGAGAGAGAGAGAGAGAGAGAGAGAGAGAGAGAGAGAGAGAGAGAGAGAGAGAGAGAGAGAGAGAGAGAGAGAGAGAGAGAGAGAGAGAGAGAGAAGGGAGAGAGAGTCGTTGTAATCGTTGTTGTGGGTCGTTTTAGGTCGTTGAGGTCGTCGTAATACCTCCACATACAGCTGTGTTGATGCTGTGGTCGTTGCTGTTCTTTCTGTTCATTTTTTCCCACTCTTTATAGAAGGCTACGTCCATCAAAGAGCATAAAGAAAAGACTGGTCTGCTACATCACCTTGAGGGCGTGTTGGGAGGAGGAAGAGGAGGAGGAGGAAGAGGAGGAGGAGGAGGAGGAGGAGGAGGAGGAGGAGGAGGAGGAGGAGGAGGAGGAGGAGGAGGAAGCGCCGCTGGGGGAGAAAGGAGAAAGGACGAGCTGTTGTTGTTTTGTTTGTGTGTGTTTCTACGTGATTGTGCAATGTGTTATTCTTTTTTTTTCTCTTTTTTTCTCCTGTCGTTGTTGTTTGTTCTTCACTGATGGATAGAAATGGTTGGAAGGGAAAGGGTTTACGAGTATAGAAGGAAGAGGAAGGAAGAGGCTGGTGCTTTCTTCCCTTGCAGTGTATTTCCGATTTGAAGGTGAGGACGGAAGGGCCATAATAAGGGAGTATTTACTGGGTCTCAGTAAGCAAACACTTTTTCTTTTCTTGGCTCCAGGGATCATTATGCAGCGTTGCGTGTTTGTGTAAAACTTTCAGCGTCGTCCCCTGAGGCTAATGTGTCATTCCAACCTCATGTAAACTTTTCTCTGCAAACAACATTCCATTTCACTTCAGATTTTCTTCGTTTGTGTCATGTTTGATTTTGTTTTCTGGGTTTCAAACGGTGTCAGCGATGTCTGCACCACCACCACTACCACCACCACCACCACCACCACCACCACCACCACCACCACCACCACCACCACCACCACCACCACCACCACCACCACCACCACCACTAATGAGTATACCAATGCAGGACATACCAAGCCTTATTACCATGCAGCACTCCCACTTGTGAACAATTGTATTCAAAGGAAAGTCTTAATACATCTAGTGAGCTGGAAATTCCTCCCTCCCTCCACACACAGACACACGAAATAGAAAATGCCAATAATCCAATTTTTCAGTTGGTGCCGAATTGGACTGATTGACAGCAAAGCCTCATGTCTCGTGAAAGTATTTAATTTATCTTGTGATGGATTTTTGCCCGTCTGTCTATCGGTCTGTCTATGTCTCTCTCTCTCTCTCTCTCTCTCTCTCTCTCTCTCTCTGTCTTTCTCCCGGTTTCTTTATATATATATATATATATATATATATATATATATATATATATATATATATATATATATATATGAGAAAGATAAATTGATAGAAAGAGATGTCTGTTTGCCTGTCTGCCTTTTTTCCCCTGTGCCGGTGTTTCCATAGCTGTGAAGCTGTTCCCTTTAGTGTTGCAAATACACATGCATGTAAACTAAGGCATCATTTGTCTTGACTGTACTTTCATTACATATTGTAATGACTCGGGGAGGAAAGACGACCAATAAACATAAGGTACAGGCAGGACATGTATGCACAAAACATGCAGTAATAAAGGGGGAACTGCTATTAGTCAGCACTTGAATCTATAATGAGACACAAGTACAGTTTGTGTTGAAACGTGTTATGGTTCTGACTACTGAAAGATATATCGCACATCGGAGCTGCTGGTGTGGCTGTCGCTGATATTTTTATCATTTGATATGTGTCGCACAGAGGATGTCGGAAATATTTTGTTTTTTATGGGTTGACAAATTCATATTTCAATTTGTGTATCATTGAAGTGAAGGACGAGCAAACAACACTTATTTCAATGCAAATAGGAGTGATAAAGTGGTTTATATTTCTTAAATAATTACAAAAGTGAGGCTTCATTTCCCGTCGTTGATCCAGGGACTCGAAGCTAGTTACGACGCAGTGTTGATGAGTCGAACAGAACACAACACCAACTTTTTCTTACAGAGTTGTCATTATTTGTAAACTGTAACATTCCATCCCGTTGGGGTTACATGAGGATTAAAAAACAAACGAGGAACAAAAAGCATAATACAGGAAAGGAAAGGAAAGTGATCATGCAAATAAGCCTTACAGTGACCTGCCCTTCACACACACACACACACACACACACACACACACACACACACACACACACACACACACACACACACACACACACACACACACACACACACACACACACACACACACACACACACACACACACACACACACACACACACACACACACACACACACACACACACACACACACACACACACACACACACACACACACACACACACACACACACACACACACACACACACACACACACACACACACACACACACACACACACACACACACACACACACACACACACACACACACACACACACACACACACACACACACACACACACACACACACACACACACACACACACACACACACACACACACACACACACACACACACACACACACACACACACACACACACACACACACACACACACACACACACACACACACACACACACACACACACACACACACACACACACACACACACACACACACACACACACACACACACACACACACACACACACACACACACACACACACACACACACCATTAATAAGCTTGCCTGGTGGGGTGGGCGTCAGGCCTAGTGTTAGGGCGCCGTGACCTTTCTTTGGGGAGATAAAGGACAACTCCCCCAACCCTCCCTCCCTTCCCCACGCCCTCGCGCCATGTTCCTCTTTATGTAACACATGAACGTCTTTGTGTTTCTGCCGAGTCGTCAAGGCGTGAGAGTCCCCCCATGAGCAGCCTTGACGGCAACAGTTTGCGCGTCAGTGAACACACTTGGGCAGTAATGCCGAAAGAGGAAACGGTGAGAGTCATGTTCGAGGAGGTGAAGCATGGAGACGAGAATGTGTGTGTGTGTGTGTGTGTGTGTGTGTGTGTGTGTGTGTGTGTGTGTGTGTGTGTGTGTGTGTGTGTGTGTGTGTGTGTGTGTGTGTGTGTAATAGGATTGACATGGGTCTCTGTGGAGACGGGTTGAACAAGCTTTCCTTGTCTTTGAAGGAGTGTGGATCAAGGTAGGGGAAGAAGAGCTGCGGTGATGCGATAGGACGGTGAAGGGCGGAGTTGGAGGAGAGTCACAACGATGCAGTTATCGAATAAAGTGCTGAGGCGAGTTTGTGGCGTCGGGGAGGCGGCTCGGTGCTCTATCTCGCTGGTGCAGGAAGCATCTCCGAAGAAGCAGGTGGATGGACGGATGTAAACGCAATGAGGATGTGTTGTGGTGGTGTGGTGGTGTGTGTGTCTGTTGTGGTGGTGTGGTGGTGTGTTGGTATGTGTGTTATGGTGAGGTGGTGGGTGAGGTGGTGTGGTGGTGTGATGGTGTGATGGTGTGGGTGTATGGTGTGGTGGTGATGCGGTGTGGTAGTGTGATGGTGTGGTGGTGATGCGGTATTGTGGTGGTGTGGTGATATGATGGTGTGGTGATGTGGTGTGGTGTTGAGGTGGGATTATGGTGTGGTGGTGTGGTGGTGTGGTGGGTGTGGTGTTGGGAACGCACGAAGGGTGGACAGCTGGCAGGACTGGGCGGACAGTGGCGCTGCGGCATCGCCCTCACACTGGGAAATAAATGGACTGTTTGTTTAGGCCGTTTGCATCCTAACACAGAACAGTGAACCGTTACGATATTATCCACTTTACGAATAATCTTGATATAGTTTCACAATGTCATTCTAACTGCTCCTTCCAGCTCGGTAACTGCCTGCCCGTCGCTGGATGAAGGGGAGATGGAGTCACAAGAACCAAACTTTATCATCTTTCTCATGAGTTTTGCGTCGAATTCAGACTTAACCAATATCTCTGTTGACTCACGCGTTTTACTGCAAAATTCTAGAACATTTTATCTTATATTTTCCCTTCTTGCAGCGACTTACAGCTCTTTGAGAAGCAGACTTTCAGAACATCTTCAAACTTTTATAAAAGGATTTTGGATTAGTGTCTCACACCTTCTGTGGAGGAATTGCAATGGCAGATGTTTGTTTTTAGCCTTGTGTTGTCGCTGCAGGCAAACATCAACTTTATCAATGCAGCAAACATCCATTTAATTTATGCAGCAAACATTCACTTCATCAATTTGTCTATTAGCAACAAGAGAGTTAGTGTTTAAAGTTCTACATAAAAATATCTGACGCCTCCACGTAGTGTTGTAACAGAGTTGTCTAACCTTTAGTTGTGACCTTCATTCCGACAACCGTAGAATGTAATGGTTATTTAGTCAAGAACGACTCACTATCAACGTGACAATAATCATCCTTAATTACAAAGACTTTCGACACCTAAGCCAATCATGAACAGAATACATTACTGTCCACCCCACTCCCACCTACCTCCACCTATCCCAACCTACTCCACCCCTTCAACCCTCCCCACCCCTTCCCTCAGCTGTCACCCACACGTCATGACATTATACCAACTGCTGGACTACGAATAAACAAAACTATATAAGTAATATCATCATGACAATATTGTGTTAAGAGATAATGAAAGAGAGACACATGCACGTACACCACTTACACCTCTCTAAGCGACGGCGTTTTTTCTTTATAATAATGATACTGAAAATAACATTATTGACGCGTAGAGTTATGCCGCGATGACGACACAACACCAACGCGTTCTTTTAAGGATAATAATAATGATACTGAAAAAAAAACATCCTTGACGCGATGACGACACAACACCAACGCGTCTGAAATGACTTACACTATTATATACTTTTTTTCCGGGAATATTAAACACGTACACAGAACCTTCACGGCTTTATAGAGACTCGAATTTGTGTATAAATTTCAGAAGCAATTTTTCCTTTCTTTAAAATCTAGTTCATTATAGGTTAATTAACTTTTTTGAGGGTAGGGGAAGGGAGGGGCTGGAATTAATAGATTTACCACTCGAGCCGCTGCTGCCATCGCCTCTTGCCTCGTTTAAGTTTAATGACTATTGCCTCAGATAACACTCAGAACGGAGCGAGGAGCGGGGGCAGCAGCAGCACGGGGGCGGGGGCGGCGGGAACACAATGAGAATAGGAGAGAAAAAGGTTGAAGTGAGTGAGTGAGTGGTGACAGTGAGGAGAAGGAATATGGCTCTTATTTAATGTGTAATGCTCGAGAGAGAGAGAGAGAGATGAGAGAGAATGAGAGAGAGAGAGAGAGAGAGAGAGAGAGAGAAGAGAGAGAGAGAGAGAGAGAGAGAGAGAGAGAGAGAAAAAAATATCTAAAGAAAACAAACAAGGCAAAGTCTGTGAAAGAAGAGAAAGAAAAAGATTGGGAGCCACTTTAAGAGAAAATCAATATATACAGAATCAACAATGAAGCAAAAGAAAAAGAAAGAGAAAGAGAGAGAAAAGCCTAGATAGAAACAAACTCAGAGACAGACAGACAGACAGAGACGGAGGAAATAAAAGAGAGCTGGGATTGCAACACAGTGACAAGGGATTCAGAGACACCAAGACACCTTGGAAGCGATATTACACCTGGCTGCCTCTGAATGTGCCTTGAAAGGGGAGCACCTGCACACCTGAGAGACGAGTGTGCGAAGTGTGCTCTAATTTAATTAATCACATTGAGAGAGGAGAGAGAGGGAGGAGTGAGAGGGGAGAGGAGAGGAGAGAGATGAGAGAGAGAGAGAGAGAGAGAGAGAGAGAGAGAGAGAGAGAGAGAGAGAGAGAGAGAGAGAAAAAAAAAATTCATGTCCGTACACACCCATGCACATATACATACACACTCCCCTCACTTAGTCCCTATTACTCTTAGAAGAGAAGTATTCGTCAATACAGGTGATAAAAACAGTCACACTGCCATGTTAGAAATATAATATTATATACTTTCATCTACTGCAACACACAATCCAATAGGGGACGTTCAATCAAACATAATAGTTTTATAGTCACTTTTTTTATTATTTTTCCATGAGAGCATGACAGTATGGTCAAATGAATACCTTAAACTAAAGGACTTGTTCTTTCAGAACATTACATTATCAAATAAATAGTTTTTTACATTACATTATTATGCTTAACAAAAAAGGTAAACTATATGAAATATTCTTTTATATATATATATATATATATATATATATATATATATATATATATATATATTATATATATATTTATTTATTTATTTATTATTATATATATATATATATATTATATATATATATATATATATATATATAATATATATATATATATATATATATACACAACAAAGAAAGAAAGACAGCTCGAGCTTTTCCTTGTTCTTCGTATAGTCGTTACATGAAGTTCGTTGACAGTATCATTTACTTGGATCCGTCACCTCAATGAGCGGCGCCCTTAGTGGTGCCCTTTGAGGTGTTGTTGGTGGAGGTGTTGGTAGAAGCATTGTTGGAAGGCTTCCTGGCAGTGCGTGGCCGCGCCTTCCTGGCCTCGAGGCGGACAGTGAGGTGACGCGCGGCGGCCTCCACTTGGTCGCGGGGACCCTGGAGGGTGACTGTTCCCGACTGTGTGTCTTGAACTGGAGGCACCATCACACGCACGTAGGGGTGCTCCCCCTGCAACTGGCGGATGCCCTCCCCGCCCCAGCCGATCACGTGACGCCGCTGGCTGGGCGTCACTGGCACAGACATTTTGTACTTTAAAAGTTGTCGTGCCTGCTTTGCCTTTAGCATCTGGGCCTCGATGCCCTGGATGCAGCTGTTAATACTGTGCGCGGCCGCAGCCACACGACTCTTGGGTCCCTCCGGCACTGTCACTCGTACGCCGCGGTGCTCCTGCTGCAGGGCTCGGAGGGTGTCGCCGCGGGGACCCACCACGTGGCGCCGCATCTTGGGCGCCACCTCCACCAACACCTTCACCTCGTCTTCCTTCCAAGACTGCCGCACACTCTGCTCATCCTTAGCCACACCAGCAAGCCTCCTCGAGGGTGCATGTTGCCTTGCCTTCTGAGTCTTGCCATTAATGGCCTTCACCACCTTCATTTTCTCTGCCTCCACTTCCTCCATCTTCTCTTCACAAATCATCACAACCTTGCGATTCTTTTTCTTTGCTTTTCGATTAACAACAATCCAATCATCGCCGTCCTCCTCTTGACATACCTGCAGATTCCTTTCTTTCAGGGTCACCTGCTTGCTTTCTTCCTTCCCTTCCTCGTCAGCCTTAGTAGCCTCCACAGCCTGCTTCTGTTCTTTACATTCCTCGCCAACAGTCACAAAAGGTTGTTCATCTTCCTCTCGTTTCTTACCAATAGGTTCAGCCACTTCCTCCTCTTCCTTGCATTCTTCAGCAAGCTCCACTAACTGATCCTTTTCAAAGTGTTTTCGTTCCATCACCACGCCAGCCACTGGGCGTTGTCTCTTGAACACACGCCGGAAACAACTCCAGCATCCCGGGGTTTGTCACGCTCTGCATTGGAACGTCTTTTGAACAACGCCGGATCCGAGTCCAGCATCCCCGGGTCCTTTCGCTCCTTGAATTGGTTGAATTATTACAATTCATCGTTGTATATTATTTACAGTTTTGATGAGCTGTCAGTACTGCGATGCCGAGAATATTGAGGTAGTTTTTGAAATGAATAGCATTACCATTAACTCCAAGCTCCTTATGATTGGCTCCAGCATCGAAAAAAACCTCGTCTACCAACACCAACTCTAATCTCTCACACCGCTACAACCCAAACACACACACACACACACACACACACACACACACACACACACACACACACACACACACACACACACACACACATACACAGATAGATAGATAAATACACTGCCAGACACAGACCAATTTAGAAGAAAAAAAGATAAAATAGAAAAAAAGACCAACAGGTAAATAAGTTGATAGACACACAGATAACTCGATGGAAAAAAAATAAATAAAAGGGCAAACAGGAAAAGGAAAAGTTTTCACTGCAGGAAATTGCACGGAGGAAAACACAAAATAGAATTACTGGAGATGAAAACACACACACACACACACACACACACACACACACACACACACACACACACACACACACACACACACACACACACACACACACACACACACACTCAATATCCTGCCGGTACGAAAGCCTGTAAAGAAAAGAGAAAAAAGAACCTAACGAAATGGAAGGGAAGAGAGAGAGAGAGAGAGAGAGAGAGAGAGAGAGAGAGAGAGAGAGAGAGAGAGAGAGAGAGAGAGAGAGAGAGAGAGAGAGAGAGAGAGAGAGAGAGAGAGAGAGAAAGGTGTCTATGGTAATGGAAAGAGAGAGAGTTAGTGGGCAGGTAGGTGTAAATGGGGTGTGAAAATGAGGGGCAGGTAAGGTTTTGTGAGTCTGTTTTATACTGGAACAACCGAGAGAGAGAAAGAGAGTGAGACAGAAAGAGAAAGAGAAAGATAAAGAGAAAGAGAGAGCACATTACATTATTTATTAGAACTGTTGAACACTTAATTAAATGTGAACGTTGCAACATTGACTTTGTAACTCAGAGGTTCTTCCATTATCTATCTATGTATCTATCGTAACAATCAAATATAATGGAGGTGATTGTAATGAGGTTTTTTTTTTTTTTCTCTTTCTTTTCTCTCGGTAAAATGACGTAACTAAACTCCACTTTTTACTTGTTTTCTTTTCATTGTTCCGTTTTACTCGTCTTATAAATAGCAAATGTGCGTGTTTTTGTTGACGTTAATACTCCAGGTTTTTTTCCTCTCTCTCTCTCTCTCTCTCTCTCTCTCTCTCTCTCTCTCTCTCTCTCTCTCTTTCTCTTTCTCTTTCTCTTTCTCGTGTCTGGAATGTCATATTATCATCTTATTTTTTCACATTTTCCTGGTATATGTTTTTTTTTTTGTTCTATTTATTTTTCTAAGAGGTAATTATGTTTTTTTTCTGTGACCTTTTAACTATAATGTCATTGCTGGATTGACGTTTGGTACACACACATACACACACATACACACACACACACACACACACACACACACACACACACACACACACACACACACACACACACACCACACACACACACATTAATTTTCATCTTAATCTTAACTACCTACTCTTCTATATACTCTCTTCACTCTCTCCTATTCTCTGTTCTTCTCCTTAACCATTTCTTGTCTTATTTTCCTTC
>JAXIVD010000649.1:97615-125115 GCA_036785275.1 Cancer borealis | reverse complement strand
TATGTCATTACATTATGAGATTAACTTAAGTAACTATTCAATTCAGCCTTTTATATGATATAACCTCAGTACTTACTTGTTACAAGTATTTCCAATACCATAAACCTTCCTGGAGCCAAGCCACAAGCCCAAATAATAAAAGCATAGATGTAAAAGGTACAAAACAGTGACTATTAAAACCACCGGTCATAAAAAGACCCACTACACTGCAGTTTTAGCTTGTTGCTTGTGGTGAGTGTTGAGACAATAGATAGTTTAAGAAAAGGTTACATAAATTCATGGATATGGTGAAGCTGTTTTTGTGTGAGAAGGACTTAATTTTTTTTCTCTCAAAATTTCTCCAATATTAGGGTGCGTCTTCCAAGATGCAGCGTCTTGTAAGCCGTAAAATACGGTATTTAAAATTGAAACAGTAATATTCAGTCATAATCATATTCATGTACAATATTATCATGTTAGTCAAAGTCTCTTATTCCTTGAATTCATACGACATTTTGCACAGCTTTCAAGATATGTAATGAATTGTATAATCACATTACCTGCAATTCTCTCTCTTTCAATCTTAGTTGGTGTTGTGTGCACCAGGCTGGAAAAACCAACCTCATATCCCCGATGATCAGTATACAAGGAGACGTGAATTACATAATTATCTGTCCTCTTCACTTCCATAGATGATGTGCAATAGAGTCCAAGCTTACAAGAACCTGACGAACATGGAAAAGCATTAGTGCACTGTGTCCACCCATTAACTTAATAAGACAGAGGCTGTATCATATTAAACAATTATACATGGCAGCCACTTACAGTGCTATCAATCTTATTATTCAAACATAATAAGACATACCAATACTGATTATGAGTTATTTAAAATACCGAGAAACTTATCTAAATTCCGAGTTCACAAGCTGGAATTAAACGGATGATCCCATACCCAGGAAATGGAACACTGACTAGCAATCCACTGAGCCAATAGGTAACCTCCCGGACCAGCGGTGTTCTGGTCAATATGTATTTACTGGAGCTGAACAATATTATACATTATAATAACAATGAAACATCAAAGTTTAATAGCCTTAAAACTAAAAATAAAGAGTCAATGATAAATGATTATCCATATTCCAATTATTAGCTAACAACATATTTGTAATATGTATTGGTAATGACAAATATGAACTGAAGTATAAGCAACAGTAAAACAATATTAGTATGAATAAAATTGTCTTAAATTCTTTGTATATGGAAAAAATCAATGAGTAAAATTACATTTTTATATAAATTTGAAAATATAGAAGTCCAGTACCTTGAACTTTCCTAACAAGTTTCGCATCTGATGGCCGTACTTGCTCACGCTGTAATCCAGACCTGCGGCAATAATATGTGCTTCTTGTCCCAGTGTTGGATTTCTTGACATCTCTCATTTTTGAGTAATTAACTCCTATTTTAGCCTCAAGTTTATCCTTCCAGGCATTGAATTCTGTTAAATAATTATATATACATGTAATTATACCAACAATATTTACATAATATGTTCTGGTAATTCAGAGTTTTCACATAATCATAGAAAATCAATAAACAAGTAGGACATTGAATGTATTATCCTAAATAAATAGTTAAATGTTTCACAAGATAACTTAGCAAGGAAATCTAATTTAATGTAATTTATTATAACACCTGTTTCGGTTCTTTCATCATGTCCTATTTAGACTACAAGCTTCTCTCATCCATTTGTTATGTCCTGAGAAGATCAGCCTGTCGTTCAATGGTAAACTAATCAGGTAAGCTAAGGTAGGTAATTATATACTAAATGACACAAGTGAAACCTACCACTAATAATAATGTATATAATGGCCAATACAAATTCTCATGAGTTATGCTCTTTTCTACTCTCCACACGGGTAATATGGAGATAACATTAGCATCCCGAGGTTAATACTTACATGTCAGATAGAATTAAGGTTGCAGAATATCATGCAATATATATATATATATATATATATATATATATATATATATATATATATATATATATATATATATATATATATATATATATATATATATCAACTTCTGGAAACTTTTTAAAAAAATTTTGAATTTTTTTATGGCACAGCTTACAGGTACACCAGCTGTACCTGTAATTGCTGGCTTATAGATACAGCACGTGCCTAAGTTTTGGATAATAGAATATAAAAAACTTATATAACTGAACCTAACCGAACCAAACAACCGAACCTAACATAACAATCTAGCCATAACTTAACAAATGCCTTATCCTCATAGTGCTCACTTATAGATACAGCACGTGCCTAACTTTTGGGTAAAATGTTTATATAACCAAACCATACCTAAGAAAACCTAACATAACTTGAAAGGGTAAAATTTTACATCTTCACCATAATGGCGTCTGTTCACTAAATAGAACGACGTCTACACCTCGTCCAACTGCCTACTTTTGTTCATAAGAACATTTATTTTTTCTAAATTAACCTAACCTAAATTAACCAAACCTTAACCTACATTGACAAATAACAAAACCTTGTTCAAACCAAAATGAACTTTACTTTTCGAAGAGAAGGTATCACAGAAAACTTTGAATATTTCACAAACTAAGAATTTGCGACGGAAATGTAATTAAGAAAACCTCAAAATGCATCAGGCATAGACTACACTATACTTGACTGGACACTCGAAATCTAACCTTTTGCAAACCGGTCCTACAGCAGATTTTTTGAAAAATCAAATAAAATACTTAGAAATAAGATAGGAACCTCAAATAAAAAGCAAACACTTCAGAGTGATGTAGAGAATATATTTATGAGCAACAAAAACAAATTAGTCAACGTACGTCATCAGTGGGCGACAATTATTAAATCCTAAGAAACCAAGAAAAACACAAAATTTGCAATAATTTCCAGGAATATTGGAATTTCAATCTGAAAACACTTACATACATAGCCCATGTAGTCTATATTAATATGCAATACCATAGAATACACCATACGTGACTGTGCACTCGAAATCGGGTCTTTCGCAAATGTGTCCTAAGGCGATTTTTTGTTTGTTTTATTTAAATAAAATACTTAAAATCATCATAGAAACCTCAAACAAAAAGCAAACACCTCAGAGTGTTGTGAAGAATATGTTTATGAGCAACAAAAACAAATTAGTCAACATACGTCATCGGTGGGCGACAATTATTAAATCCTGACACCAATAAAAACACCAAATTTGCAATAATTTCCAGGAATATTGGAATTTCAATCTGAAAACACTTACATGCATAGCCCATGTAGTTTATATTAATATGCAATACCATAGAATACACCATACGTGACTGTGCACTCGAAATCGGGTCTTTCGTAAATGTGTCCTGAGGCGATTTTTTGTTTGTTTTATTTGAATAAAATACTTAAAATCATCATAGAAACCTCAAACAAAAAGCAAACAACTCAGAGTGATGTGAAGTATATGTTTATGAGCAACAAAAACAAATTAGTCAACATACGTCATCGGTGGGCGACAATTTCCAGGAATATTGAAATTTTAAACTGAAAACGCATGCATACATAGCCAATGTAGTCCATACTAATATACATGCATGCTTGAAATAATATTTGAAACTATTTCCAAATATTCTGTTTGGTTTTCTACGTTTTTACTGAGCATGGCAGGATACACAACACCTTAGTGTTGAGAGTAATTGTAAAATATAACCAAAACTTGAACACAACACCCTACGTCACTCGTAATCAATTCACTCATACTCATACTTCACTCATACTTTCATATACCCATAAATAACATCAAGAAGAAAAAATTTAACATTCCTAATCAACTTACGATGTTTGCTGAGTGTCATCGAGAGAGCGTTTCTCAGAGACTGTGTAAAATAACTCCATTGTAATTCCTTATTGGTGATGGTCTCTAGTCAGCTTGTTGGTTTCATTGCTTCCTCCTCCTCTTCTATCTAGCAATGTTCTTTCCAATGATCTTATCACCATACATCACTTTGCCGGCGTACGTACTTTTCCTTTTATCCTGCCATGCTCAGTGAAAACGTAGAAAACAAACAAAATATTTGGAAATAGTTTCAAATCTTATTTCAAGCATGATTCAGAGTATACAATAGAAGCTGATGAAGCTACGGTCACACTAGGTTTTGCTAACGCTAGCCTGGCTTCCGTTTTTTCTGGATTTACAGCGATATGACTACCAATCTGGTCAACGTAGAACTAACCTTGTGGAATCAGCTGATCATAACAACAACACAAGCCGTTATGGAGGAAGCACTTTTCTTCTTCTGCTCATGAACATTTTCCATAAGACTTATAATAGCGTCATGGGACCAATGAATTGAACTATTTGTTGTTGACCTTTGTAAAGGATTGTTTTGGTCTTCTTCTTCTTGTGACCTCTTTCTCCTTTTGCCTTTCGCGCCACGAATTGTTATGAAAAATTCATTCCCAAGCCGATATAACGATTATATGACATTTGATCACAATCAAATCATATTCAGGAATGGTTATTTCACAATATGTGGTTTTATTTCAGAAATTATTGCGAATTTGCCAGATTTTTTTGATATAAACAATATGCTTTATACACAACTCCCACACGATTTTTCACTCAAACTTGTAATCTTTATGTTAATTTCCTATTTGCAAAAGTTGTAAAATAATTTTTTATGTTCAGCCATGGTTCAGCAATCATTACTGATTGTAAAGACATGACATACAATGTCCTAAGTAGAATATGAACTGATATATGAAGTATTATCTGTCATCACTCATAGCAGCGGAATCTATAGGACCGAAATGTAATATCGTCTGTCAGCGATTGTCGCGAGTGTCCAGTCAAGTATGGTGTAGTCTATGCATCAGGTAATGCAAAAATATAACTCTGAATTCTCTAGAGCATTCTGGTGAAGATGTAAAAGAATACCCTTAATAGATGCTTTGCCAGGTAAATGATAAGGCATAGGCCATAAGAATAGCAGACAAATAGTGGATGACAACGCAGTACAACTGCCATATCTCTAAGCACTTTTTTTTTATACCCATTGCCTCATTAGGTAAGACTGCCATACCTGGTTACAGTCCCGCAGGATTAGGCTAGGTTTCTTGAAATGAAAAAGCATTATACTTTGCCCAGAAATAAATAATCCGTGACTCAAAATTAGTAGACTAACCAGTAAAGATTCATAAGACGACCCATTCGATATCTCTTTACCTTTATAATGCACTGCAAATTCAACCTCAGACACTTATTCAGATCACCTCAAACAGTTATGCAGCTGAATTACAGAAAAATATAAGATTTTTTTTATTAAGGTTACGTTAGGTTTGATTAGGTTTAGTTATGTTTAGTTAGGCTGTAATGTTATTTTATGATAATTTAGAAGCTATCAAATGTCTTCTATGATTAAAAGTAGGGTGTTGTGCGAGGTGCAGACGCCATTTTTTTTCTTGTAGCCACACGCTATTCTGGTGAAGATGTAAAAATTTACCAAAAAAAAAAAATAGCTTTGTTAGCATATCCTTCTCAGAGCTGCAGTTAAATAAGCATAACCAAAACTAACCCAACCAAACCTAACTAAACATAACAAAACCTAAAAAACAAAAAAAATTGTCTTTTTTTCTGTAATTCAGCGGCATAACTGTTTGAGGTGATCTGAATTTGCAGTGCTTTATGAAGGTAAGGAGATATCAAATGGGTCGTCTTACAAATCTTTACCGGTTAAACTTATCTAACCTAATCCTAACCCCAACCTAACCATGTGGGGCTATAACCAGATACTGCAGTCTTACCTACTGAGGTGATGGGTATAAAAAATTTGTTTAAATGTTTGGTAAAATTTTACATATTCACCATAATGGCGTCTGTTTAAGAAATCAAATGACGTTGCACCTCGTCCAACTTCCTACCCTACTTCTGGTCATAGAGAACATTTGATATCTTCTAAATTGACCTAACCTAACTTAAATCAACCAAACCTTAACCTACATTGACAAATAACAGAACCTTGTTCAAACCAAACTAAACTTTACTTTTTGAAGAGAAGGCCTTATAGAAAACCTTGAATATCTCACAAACTAAGAATTTGCGACGGAAATGTAATTACGAAAACCTTCTCAAAATGCATCAGGTAATGCAAAAATATAACTCTGAATTATCAAGAGCCTTTTGGTGAAGATGTAAAATAATATCAAATGTTTTTAAAAGTTTCCGGAAGTAAGAACATAAGAAATGGGGAGACTGCAAGAGGCCAGTTAATGACCTACACGAGGCAGCTCCTTGTCCCCCACCCTTGGAATAATCCAATATTTAGCCATCCCACCTGTCATCCCTATCCATACTCTGATCCAACTGTCTTTTAAAGCTACCTATTGACTCAGCCCTTACTAAGTGTCTACCCAGCCTATTCCAATCATTCACCACTCTGTTAGTAAACCAATATCTACCTACGTCTGTCCTGAATCTAAGTTTTTCTAGCTTGTACCCATTTCCACGTATCCTATCCTGGCTACTAAATTCTAAAACCTGATCAATGTTTCCCTTATTAATTCCTTTTACCCATTTGAAAACCTCAATCATATCCCCTCTTGCCCTCCTTCTCTCTAGGGAGTGGAGATTAAGACGTTTTAACCTATCTTTGTAGGGTAAAATTCTCAGTCCATGAATCATCTTGATCATTCTTCTCTGGACTGCCTCCAAGGAGCCTATATCCTTCCTGTAATAAGGGGACCAAAATTGAGCTGCATAATCTAGGTGGGGTCTAACTAGCGCTAAATACAATCTCAGAATGACCTTAGAACTTCTATTTGTCACACACCTACTAATAAATTTCAATATCTTGTTGGCCCTATTTCTAGCTATAATACACTGTTCCCTGGGGCGCAAGTCACTGCTTATTTGAACTCCTAAGTCCCTCACACTATATGCTCTTCCTAAGGTACTATATGACCTTCCTAAGGAAGTTGATATTCTGCAATCTTAATTTTATCTGACATAGCTTACCTAGTTTATCTAGTGATAGCTTCCCTAGTGATAACAAAAGAGGCAAGGGAGCCTAGGGCTCGTAAGAGGTGCCTCTTCTCATTACATTTTGAACGTGCCGATCGAAACGGTTTTTAAAGGTACTGATACTTCTGCTGTTAGAGTTCTTCCGGCAGACTGTTCCATTCATTGATAATTCTTGATGAAAAGAACATGTTCTTTTCGTGATACGGTGTCTGGGCTTCTCAAGCTTAAGGCTGTGTTCCTTGGTGTCCGGCCTAGCTTCATCGGTGTTCAGTTTGAGGAAGCCTTCTTGGCCCCCACCCTGTCAAAGCCCTTGAGAATCTTGAAGGTCTCTATCATATCACCTCTTCTGCATCTTGCCTCTAAGATGGTGAGACCCAGGCTGGATAATCGCTCTTCGTAGGAGAGGTGTGTGAGTGAGGGAACAAGCTTAGTGGCTCTTCTTTGTACACTCTCTAGTATGTTAATGTTCCTCCTGGTGTAAGGAGACCAAGCTTGAACAGCAAATTCCAGCCGTGAATGTACCAATGATGTGTACAAAGGGAGCAACATCTCTTGACATGTAAGTGTTAACCTTAGATGACACGGTAAATCTGCATAACTATTGCTTGGACGATATTGATATAAATATGAAATCCTACATAATACGCATAGTGTACTCAACACATTTGTGAAGGTTACAGGCAGTGCTCGTTATTATAATCAAATATAGGCCATAATATAACAATCCGGAGAAAAAAATCTAGGGTGAAATGCCTAACTTTTGAGTAATAAAATATAAAAAAGCTTATATAACCGAACCAAACCGTACCTAACAGAATCTAATCTAACCACAACCGGTATTACTATACTTTATGCCATTAAACAGTCGATGGTTATGGCTACCCTCAGCTTGTTGCTCTTACTATTTACAAAATTTTCACTGATTACACTACCTGTCGGAAATGAATAATAACACTGCAATACGTCCGTGAATGTGGAACAGTTTTGGACTGTATCTCTAAGTCAAAATAAGCAAACAAACACTATCAATTGTTTTTAGCACGGGCTTTGGTTTCAAGCATGGGATTGGGTGCTGTTGCTACAGAGGATTATTATATTGTCTATATTTCCTCTGTCCAATGACGTGCCACCACCAATTGCCAGCACCAGCTGCGCTAATCACAGCTTGCTATATGTAATAGTAGACGTGGCACAGCTAGAAACATAGGTCAGTTGTATCATGGCTACCGTTGAAGTTACTTGTCAAGGTTGTGAATTGGATTATTGGCAAATAATCGCAAAATTCCATTCCAAAAACGATTTGGTGTACGACTTTCTGAGGGAACACGGCGTCCTACCAACAGGTGTTCAGTGTCCCCACTGCCACACGCCTTGTAAACTGAGGTCTGACAGGCGTGTATGGTATTGTGGCTCTCATTAAGGTATTGTGAGTTCTGAAATTTTACTTGGTAAATTTGCAATTCAATCAAAAATTAGGTTAGGTTAGGTTAGGTTACAACAGTGTCTGTGGAGGGATCCAGGGGTACTGTGCCCCCCCTTTTAGGATAGGTTAGGATAAATTAGGTTTGGTTAGGTTGAAACAGTGTCACAGGGGAGGATCCAGGGTGGGCGCAGCCCCCCCGGTTAGGATTGGTTAGGTTAATTTAGGTTAAATCTGGGGAAATTTCCCAAAATCTAGGGAAATTCACCTAGATTTTTTAAAGGCCATATATCACGCACATATGCCTCCCCCCCAAAACCCCCGATTCCCCAGACTCCCCCAAGCTTGCTGGGGGGTGGGGTGGGGGGGGAGGTAGAGATGTGGAATATTGGCATAAAGTATAAATTTATCCCACAACCTAACCATAACACAACATAATCAACCTAATATGGAACTTGGGACATTTTACCAGGTAAATAATAACGAGCACTGCCTGAAACCTTTACAGATTAGTTGAGTACACTACGTATAGCATATAGGATAAAACTGGAGAATAGGTCCGTGTCGCGTACAAGCACGAAACTGACATATCAGTTAGAAGACTCGGTAGTGGTTTCAGAAACGTAAAAAAAATGAGGTGCTCACTTCTAGTGTGGCCGTAATAGCACTCGAAAGTGTGGCGATCCTCACCAGTTTCTAAGTCCAGCGAGCTCCCTCACAGTCACCCCGATTCCCCCCCCTCCAACAAGCTTGGGGGAGCCTGGGGAATCGGGGGTTTTGGGGGGGGGTGAAAATTAAGCGAAATATGGCCGTTCAAAATTGAAAAAAAAAAAAAAAAAAAAAAAAAAAAAAAAATATATATATATATATATATATATATATATATATATATATATATATATATATATATCGAAAATTTTTAACCTAACAATCTAGCAGGGGTGGGCGCACTCCCCACTACTAACCTAACCTAACCTGAACCTAACCTAACCTAACCTAACCAGGGATGCCCCCGCTAGGACATTAACCTAACCTAATCTAGCAGAAGGAGCTGCACCCCCCCTGGAATCCCAGGACCTCCAAAATCAGATCAGTGTTTACTTTACACAGAGAGGGAGCTCGCTGGACTTAGAAACTGGTGAGGATCGCCACACTTTCGAGTGCTATTACGGCCACACTAGAAGTGAGCACCTCATTTTTTTTACGTTTCTGGAACCACTACCGAGTCTTCTAACTGATATGTCAGTTTCGTGCTTGTACGCGACACGGACCTATTCTCCAGTTTTACCCTATATTTTTTTAAGCTGGTGAAATTCAGGACTTCTTCACCACACTCCTTGCAGATAACTGCAGTGGGCACTACGGGTGGTTCATTAAAAATATCAGTATCGTGCATAGTTATTTCATGCCTCTTTCTATTTGGTTTAGTGGTAAACGCTCTATTACAGAATCTGCACCGTAATGATGGTAAAATAGGCACCTCAGGGATAGACTTTTCACGTTTTACTTGAGGAGCTTCTCCATGTTGTTGAACTAAATGTCGCTCTTTCGTGTATTTATTCACAAAATCCTTTCCACAATACACACACTTATTGGACTCCATGGTGGTTTTAACACGCCGATTCACCGAGTGACTCGGAGTGAGGAAGGAAGCGTCTGGGAGCAGCCCTTCTTCTTCTTCTTGGGAATTTGATGGGGCCGTGCAGGCTGTGGTGCCACAGCCTCTAGTGCCCCAAAAGTGCAGGTTGCAGATGAATGAGTGGATCAGATCCTGTTGAGTTGACCTGTCCTTTGGAGGAAGGTCCTGGTGTGTTTGAGTACTTTGAAGGCCAGGCCAGGATCTTGAGAGCCACCTAAGATGTCTGTTATTGTTGGTCTGCGGATGTGGAGAGACGACAGTGAGTGAAGGAGTGCCATGCGGTGGGAGTGGTGATGAGGACAGTGAAGTAGGAGGTGTTCTGGGGTGTCTGGTTGTGTAGGGCACCAAGGGCAGTGGGGGTCATCAGTCATGCCCAGCTTGTGTAGGTGGGAGTTTAGGCGGCTGTGTCCAATTCTGAGTCTGGTGACTGCAGTGTCAAGGGCACGGAGAGTAGGTCCACCAGTGGTGTCGTATATCTTGTCTAATGCCTCCAAGTGAGGTGTACTGTAGGGCGTTAGTCAGGTCTGTGTCCCAGTGTAGTCTACAGGCTGTGTGGAGGTTAGTCAGTGAGTCAGTCTGGTCAGTGGGGAGGTGTATGGGGAAGGGGTGGGAGTGTGCTTCCGCTGCCGCTCTATCGGCCACTGTATTACCCATGATGCCGACGTGTGAGGGAACCCACTGAAGGTGGATGGAGAAGCCAGAAGAGGACAGTTGGAGAAGAAAGTGGTGAATGATGAAGCAGAGGGAGTGGTGTGTTTTGGGGCGGTGGCGCCGGATGAGTTGGAGGGCTGAGAGGGAGTCTGAGAAGAGAGTGACTGAGCAAGGGGAGGTGAGTGTGGTGGCAAACCTGAGGCCCTCTCTGATGGCAAAGAGTTCTGCCGTCAGAATGGAGGCAGAGGCCGGAAGCCTCCAGGCAGTGGCAGTGTTACATACTGGGACATACATAGCAGCTCCAACAGAGGGAGGTGTTGGGAGGCGGGAGCCGTCAGTGTATATGTGGAGGGAGTTGTGGTAGTGAGTGTGCAGGAGGTTGTTGAAAATTATCCTGCCCTGCACCGGACAGTGTGCCTTTGACCATTGTGTGTCTGTGTGCAGTGTCAAGGATATTAAGGAGGAGAGGGGAAACCAAGGGCCCAAAGGGGAAGTCTTCTCGAGAGTGAGAAAGGAGGGGGGGGTCACCCGGAGGGAGGCAAAGAAGGAGAGGGCTCTTTCTACAAATGGTGTGTGGGCTTGATATGGTAGGGGGCCAAGAAGTGGTGCCCTACTCTGTCGGAGGAGGAGGGAGTGGAGGGCGTGGCAGCTAGGTGAGGATGCAAGTTTGGTGTAGGTGCGGACAAGGAGGGTGGAGCGTCGGTGTGACAGTGAGGATAGGGAGGATTCTGCCTGAAGGGCTGTGACTGGGGAGGACCTGAAAGCTCCCAGGGCTATACGCATGGCTGTGTTTTGAATGACATCCAGTTTATGGAGAAGTGAAGGTGAGGCCGCCCCATAAACCTCACATCCGTAGTCTAAGCGACTCCGGATATAGGCACAATAGAAACGAAGGAGGGTATGCCTGTCTGCACCCCACTTGACCCCTGCCAGGGACTTCATTAAGTTTAGTCTTTTAAGACATGAGGTCACCAGGTAGTGTATGTGACGGCTCCAGGTTAGACGGGGGCCGTCCACTACTATACCTAGAAACTTATGTTGGGTTTTGAAGGGAATGGGTGAACCTTTGATGGTGACCACAGGTATGTTGGGTATTCGCCTTCTGGTGAAGCACAGAAGGCTAGACTTCTGGGCACTCACCATTAGGCCCCAACGTGATGTCCAAGAGTCTATGGCATCAAGCCCACGTTGAAGGTTAAGTTGAGCCTCCTGGATAGTGGAAGCAGAGGAAAGGAGGGAAATGTCATCAGCATATAAGAGTGCATGTGTGCATGGAGAAGAGGGAAAGTCTGAAAGTAAGACATTGAAAAGGAGAGGACTGAGAGGAGAACCCTGTGGGACACCTCTGGTGACTGGGTAAGACCTAGAGTAGGAGTTACCTATCACCAGAGAGAAGGACCTGGAAGACAGGAAGGACTGAACCCAATTGAGTGGGGAACCATTGAGTCCCAGGCGGGAAAGTTTTTCAATAATGGCATTATGTGAAGAGGAGTCAAAAGCTCCTTTGAGATCAAGAAAAGCTACCAGAGTGAATTGCTTGTGGTTAAATCCTTCCTAAATGTGGTGCTCTAGCTGGAGCAGGGCATCCAGGGTGCCCCGGTGAGGACGGAAGCCAAACATGTTAGGGGGAAGAAGGTGTTTGTGTTCCAACCACCATGTTAGTCTGTCATGCACTATGTGTTCTAATACCTTACTGAAGTTAGAGAGTAGACTGATGGGCCTGTAGGAGGAAGCCTCCGACGGGTCCTTGCCAGGTTTGAGAATAGGAATTGTGATGGCATTACGCCACACAGAAGGGAACGTGCCAGATTGCCAGCTGGCGTTGAACACGTTCAGGAGGAGGAAGATCAGAGGATCTGGGAGGCGGTGAAGAAACTCATTCGGGACATTGTCCGGCCCCGTCGCCTTCCCAGCAGACAGTGCTTGTAAAGCTGATGAAAGCTCCTGGGGAGTTATAGCTGTGCTAATTGTGTGGCCGTGTGAAGAAGGAGGTAACACAGGTGGAGGTATAGGGTCAGGGGAGCCGAGGACAGTGTGTATGTTGGAGGCAAGGCACTCGGCTTTTTGGACGTTGTTGACAAGGAGGACACCGTTACTAGTTAACGGGAAGGTAAGAGGGGGCTGAGGGTGAACCATCTTCCTGAAGAAAGACCAAGCCTGGTGTATCGGTGATTATTTTTGGTACCGGGCCGGTCACCGCGTGGCTTGGAAGAGTGGAGGTAGAGGGGTAGCGTGGATGATGGAGGTCTTGTTGAAACACACACGGCTTGATATAGATGATATATTGACACAACACGACTTGAGTAGATACAGGATATACAGTGACTATGACCTTTGCCTGCCTTGAGAGAGATGACGAAACGTTGATGATGGTAGCGAGCTGAGAGATGAGCGACTGGTTGATGTAGTCGCCAGGCTGAGAGTGAGAGGGAGTAGTGGTGGTGTGGGCTCAGCTGCGGTCAGGAAAGGTCGACTCCAGGTGGACTACGCGCCTATGATTGGTCGGGACTGACCCGGGAGAATGACGTCACGGGAACAGAGCTGTGTGATAGGGCTGGCTTTGACCTGACGCCTTGGCTGGGATGTGAATTCTAGGAAAATTCCTTACCCGCATACACTCTCTCTCTCTTAGCTAAAAACAATGAATATCTTAAAACTAGTTAACAATGATATACAGATATGATATGATACAAATACTTCCCCCTTGGAAGCATACGTCCTCGTATGTTGAGCTAAAGAGTACAATCAGAGAGGGGGGACGATGAAATACATTGAAACAATACAGAATACACAATAAGACATAAGACATAATAAAAATACATGAGACATGAACAAGAATCAGGATGTAGCCTTTACATAGATACATATATATACATAATTTATACAGTTGGACAGGAATGAGAGGAAAGATGAAAGAAATGGCTAGTAGACTGGACGAGACCGGAGCTGATATTTAGGTGAGGATGAGATGGGGGGTGAAGGTGGCTGACTTTCAACAATGTCAGGAGCATTTTCTGGTAGTGGAGAGGTAGGTTCGAAATCGAAACCACGATCAACCCGTTTGAGATGGTCTCTGTGAACAAAGTTTTCACTGCCTGAACTTAGGTTTCTGAGTTTGAACTTGTGACCGGCCATCTTTTCAATTACACGGTGAGGTCCGTTGAATCGGGGGTCGAGCTTAGAGTGGCGGTCTTGGACTTTGGTGAACACGATGTCACCAACCTCGATGTCATGCGGTTTAGCGCGCTGATGCTGTTTATGCAGCATAGATTCCTGAGAGGCGGTAAGTCTGTCACGGACGGACATATGAATGCGCTGGAAAGCTGAAACGCGATTCTGAACATAATCGTCAACGTTGTATAGAGGACGAGGGTCAGAGGAGAGAAACTCATATGGGAGTCTTTTGTCAGAGCCATATAAAATGAAATGTGGAGACTCGTTGATCGATGAGTGAATCGCAGCGTTAAGAGAGCATGCGACTAGGGGAATGTGATCATCCCATGAAGAGCTTGAATTGGCAATGAAGCGTAAGATGTCGAGAATTCGACGGTTTGCTCTCTCGACTTTTCCGTTCGCTTGAGGGGAATATGGAACAATGTTGCACTTTTTAATTTCAAATGACTCGCAAACAGCTTTGAGGATGGCATTGTTGAATTCGGTGCCATTATCTGATAGAAGTACTTTAGGAGATGCATACCGGCATATGACTTCATCTATCAGTGCTCGTGCAACTGAACGTGCAGATTTGTCTTTGAGAGGAACCAAGATGCTAAAACGTGAAAAACTATCGATACAGACGAGCAAATAGTGAAAACCGTTCTCCGTCAGAGGGAGTTTCAAAATATCGACTGACAGACTGTCCCAAGGAGCATGAGGGATAGGATATGGGAGGTTCGGAGACTCATAATGGAGAGAGGGACGATGCTCAGCGCATGAAGCGCATAAGAGACAATGACGGGTGATGTCTTTCCTCATGGAAGGCCAGAAATATGATCGTTGAGCCTGTTTGAATGCTCTATCTTTGCCTGGATGACCGGCAAGAGGGGAGTCATGAACGTGATACAAGATTATAGGGACAAGAGCTTCTGGAATGACAAGCTGAGATGCATGATGTAATGAATCGTCCTCAGAAATGACAGAACTAGATTTATAGAGGACATCGTCTCGAAGCAAAAAGGAATCTGGGGAGAATGGCAAGCTTGGAAGGTTACTGGCATCACCTGATTCAAGATAATAAATGAGACGTTTGCAGAATTGATCAGACCTTTGAAGGGATTTGACTTCCTCAAGAGTGGGGAGTGACTGTGAGGTTGTGAGCAGACTGACAGGAGCGACATGACGGGACAGAGCGTCAGCGACAGAATTAGCTTTACCTGGGAGGTACGCGAATGAAGGATTGTACTCTTGAACAGTGAGTTGCCAACGGGCAAATTTTCCGGTTAAACTGGTTCCTTTGAATAACTCTGTGACAGCAAAATGATCGGTTAGAACGTGGATCTTATATCCGAGTATGATGTCTCTGAAGTGACGAAGAGACCAAACGACTGCGAGAGCTTCGCGGTGAGTGACACTGTAGTTGCGCTCAGCAGCATTGAGCAGACGACTGGCAAAGGCAACTGCGCGTGATTTACCATTTTCGTCTCGTTGCATGAGGACAGAACCGATACCGATGTTTGATGCGTCAGTGCAAAGAATAAACTCCTTATTGAAATTAGGAAATGCGAGGACAGGAGCGTTGCATAAGGCTTGCTTGAGGGTAGCGAATGCTTTCTCGCACTCGTCCGTCCATGCGAATGTTACATTCTTTTTAAACAATGATGTGAGAGGTTGAGCGATTTTACTGAAATCTTTGATAAATTGCCGATAAAATCCTGCAAGGCCAATGAAACTACGAACGTCATCGGCAGAACTAGGAGTAGGAAACCGTGATATCGCATGAATTTTATCGTCAAGAGTGTGGATGCCATCTTTGTCAACCTTGTGGCCTAAGAATTTGATTTCACGTTTGAGGAACTGACATTTACTGAGTTTAAGAGTTAACCCAGCCTTTGCAAAATGTGACAGAAGGTCTGAGATGGTTTCGAGGTGTTCGGGAAGGTCCTTTGATGCGACTATCACATCGTCTAAGTAACAAAACACCGAGGAGCCTAAGAGGCCAGAGAGAACTGAGTTCATGAGACGCATGAAAGTTAAGGGACTATTACGTAAACCCATGGCCATACGTTTGAAAGCGTACTGGCCAGATGATGTGGTGAAAGCAGTGTAGTGCCGTGAACTTTCTTCTAGCTCGACCTGGAAGAAACCAGACTGAAGGTCGAGGGTGGAAAATACACTGTTTGAATCACCTATTGACTGGAGGAGATCAGACAAGATTGGCATAGGGAATCGATCGGGTATCGTCGCGGCGTTTAAACCACGGAAATCGACGACTACTCTCCACTCACCATTGGACTTAGGAACTAGAAACAGCGGGGCATTGAATGGTGATGCCGCTGGCTCTATGATATCCTCGTCCAGCATGCTTCTGACAGCGTCGTCCATTAACGTCCTGCGGCTGTGTGGGATGCGATAAGCCGGGACGTAGATGGGTGTCGAGTCTGGGGTGAGGTGGATGGAATGACGAACAGCATCGGTCTTGCCCAGAGGTTCACCCGGAAGAGAGACACATGACCTGAAAGTCGATAAGAGGGCAAGTAAATCTGTTTTCGTTTCAGGAAAATCAACATCACCAATATGCTGGTCAAGAAGAGGAGGAGGAGAATCTGAGGCAATTGGTGAAGACATGGATGTGTGACAAGGAGATGAGGTGACAGGGGTGACAGGGGCAGGATAAGGGAGAACTTCGCCTAAAGTCACGCCAGATTGAAGGGATATAGGGTGATTCGTGAGATTCTGAATGGCAATACAGCAAGAACTATCCTTGTCTAGGGTTGAAAGAACTGACTCGAGAGCGACACCATTCACTCGGGCAGAGTCGGGCAAACATAAGATGTCTGTCCCGGGGGGCACACCTTTGACGACGACGCGCACCAAACAGAGGTGGGTCTGTGTGACTACCACAGAGGAGGTCAACACAGCTTTCCTGAGTCTGGTGTTCGAGAGGACGTCAGACAGTGTTGTAGGAGAAGAGGGATTGTCGGTATCGCTGTGCAGCGCTTTGCTAGGCGAGTCGGCTGGCGTAGATAAGACAGGATCAGGGATTACTGAGGGTGTCTTGAGCGATGAGGGAGGGACATGAGATGAGTCCTGAGAAGGCGTGTGCATTACAACGTAGACATCAGATGGTGGCGGTGACTCAGGGAAGGGTGAGGCAGAGATGAAGGTGCCATTCTGGGCGATTTGATGAATAGAAGGGAAAAGTGAGATGTTGAAGTGAGACATTGTATGGTATCCTATCAATATTTCAGCTGCAAAACATACATCATCCATGACATAGAAAAAATCTGAGATAGAAGGTTCAAGTGGAGACAAACAGATACTGAGGAGAACCTTTCTATGAGGTATGACAACGTTTCCAGAAATACCACTAACAGTGATGTCTGGTGGATAACTCTGAAACTTGTGCCTTGAGGCGGCAGAGAGTTTTTCAAAAACATGAGTTTTAATGATGTTGATTGAGGCACCAGAATCGAAAAATGCACGGCATTTGTGAGAGGCTAATTTGACGTCAGCAGTCAGACCTTGGAAAAATCCGGAGGATTTAACAGGGACACATGGGAGAGGCACTGTCTGTGCATCCGCGAAAACAACACGTTTATGAGATGACTTACTACCTGCGGTCTTTAGAATGGACTTGAGTGTTACCGAGGAGGTGCGAGGCTCTGGCGCGAATCGTTTCCCGAAGATTGAGAAGACTGCATTTGTTGCTGGAAAAGGCGACATTCCTCAAGTGAGTGACCGCGTTTATTATGAAGGGAGCAGAAGGCATTACTGTTGAATTTATGATAACCTCTTTCGTCAAGCATTACTCGACAGTCCGCTGAGACGTGACCTTTGAGTCCACATCGGTAACATGTTACCTTTCTCGAGTCACGGGAGGATGAACGGTGACGAGAATGAGAGCGTTGATCAGAACGTGACAAATGAGTGTTTGAAGGTGGAGATGGGCTCTGAGGGGAGGAGCTTCGGTGAGAAAATGGGGGCTTGATTGAGGAATGCGGTGACTGAACCAAACTTACTGGCTGAGGAACAGGTGGCGATTTCTCTGATATTTTCTTGCACAGATCATACAAGAAATCTTCCTTACTGAATTTAATGTCGCTTGCAACGGTGAAGGTTGGTGAATCGAGCTGAACAAGGAACAGGAAATACGACATAAGGCGTTTGAAATCAGTAGAAGATATATTGCCGTCTGTGTCGATCCACTGAGAGGATTTCATTTGCTCTGTTAACTCAGCACTGAGAGAGGATGCAATATTCTCTGCCTTATACACATCATGAGTAGAACGAGCAATATTAATGAGTTTGAGCAATTTTGAGGAAGGAATGAGTTGCACCTAATTTTGAGTGACCAGAGAAATGAGAGATTAATGCTGTGGTGAGTTCATCGTATGTAGAAAAACTGAGGAATTTATCGGTTTTTATGAGTTTTCCCGCAAGACTAGATGGGTCATGACAAATCCGTGATTTTAAAATGGCTAATTTTTCCACATCAGAATAAGCTGAGCGACGTGTACATTCATCATTTACACGCCGGACAAAGGCTTGGACTGATTCAGAGTTAGTACCAGAAAAAGGAGGAATTGAGACATTATCAGATATGAGAGTAACCTGAGGTGTGGGTGTGTGAAGTGACTGGTCGTTAGACATCGTGAGGGAAATAGTGCTCACGTTGAGGAAACACACAAGAAAACAGAGAAACACTGAGTGTACACAAAAAATGTAGAATAACTAGCACAATAAGGAGAAAAATATAATAAGAACTAAGGTACTTAACTAGCAGAGGACCAAGAAGGTGGAACACGTGGGCGCTGACTGGTCACGTGGTGAATGGGCGTATTTCTGGGCTGCGACACGTGGTGAAGAGCGATGGGCGTCTTGAGGGCGGAGACACGTGGTGAGGGCGTGGAAAACTTGTTTGAGGGACCACGTGGTGATGGGTGATGACCGTCTTGAAGGGACACGTGGTGAAGGGCGATGGGCGTCTTGAGGTGATGCGTGGGCAGCGAAGATGGCGCGCCGCGAACAAAATGGAGGTAGAGGTGATGGGCGTCTTGAACAGCAGGGCGAGGAGGCTTGTACTCACTCGGAATAGATGCTACTGCAGAAGGGCGACGAAGGAAGCGACTGCAGGGCGTAGAGGAGAACACGAGGTGGGCGAGGCAAGGGCGTGTGTAGAGTCACTTACTGAGGCAGAACGATGCACGTGGTGAGTGTAGAGACTTGATGACGGAGGAGGCTGAATCTTGATAATTCGTCGCTTGGAAGGACGAATTCCACCGTTGCACACCAATTGTATCGGTGATTATTTTTGGTACCGGGCCGGTCACCGCGTGGCTTGGAAGAGTGGAGGTAGAGGGGTAGCGTGGATGATGGAGGTCTTGTTGAAACACACACGGCTTGATATAGATGATATATTGACACAACACGACTTGAGTAGATACAGGATATACAGTGACTATGACCTTTGCCTGCCTTGAGAGAGATGACGAAACGTTGATGATGGTAGCGAGCTGAGAGATGAGCGACTGGTTGATGTAGTCGCCAGGCTGAGAGTGAGAGGGAGTAGTGGTGGTGTGGGCTCAGCTGCGGTCAGGAAAGGTCGACTCCAGGTGGACTACGCGCCTATGATTGGTCGGGACTGACCCGGGAGAATGACGTCACGGGAACAGAGCTGTGTGATAGGGCTGGCTTTGACCTGACGCCTTCCTTGGCTGGGATGTGAATTCTAGGAAAATTCCTTACCCGCATACACTCTCTCTCTCTTAGCTAAAAACAATGAATATCTTAAAACTAGTTAACAATGATATACAGATATGATATGATACACTGGGAGACTGAGGAAGAAAAGGACAGGGAGGCACAAAAGGAGGCCCACGCAGAACGTTTCTCATCAAGAATAACACGCTTGCACTGGGCCTCTAAAAGTCTGAAGCGACTGCGAAGGGGAGGGATGGGATTCTTACGCCACATGTCAAAGGCATGTCGTTTGGCCTGAAGGGCTGCTGCACACCTTCGGGACCACCAGGGGACCCGGAAGGAGCGGGAGGGACGGGAAGTGACGAGGTGAAAGTGGTGGGACCCTACATCCACCAAGGTGTCTGTAAGGTATTGAATTTGACTTTGTGAAGGGAGGATGGTGGGAGGAGTTTTTGAATTAATCTCTTTTTGAAAAGAGCCCCAGTCTCCCTTTTTAAAGGACCAACGAGGTCTGCGTGATGAAGGGGGGGGTGTTGGTATTGAAGGGAAGGAAATGACAACAGGAAGGTGGTCACTCCCCATGTAAGGGCCAGTTGTTATAGTGGTGAGGAGGAGAGGGCCATTCCCCAGGCAAAGGTCCAAGGTAGAGGGGTTCCCTGAAACTGGATTGGTCCTGGTAGGGAGGCCAGGTGGAGTAAGGAGAGAGAAAGTTGCACTGTCTGCCAGGAAGGTCGAGAGGGACAGACCCGAACGGTTTCTTCGGCTCCTGGGGAGGGCTGGTTCCCAGAAGTCGTGATGGGCGTTAAAATCACCCATTATTAAGGCTGGGGAGGAAAGCTGTGAAAACAAATGCTGGAACTCCTGAAGGGAGATATCCAAGCATGGGTTGTAAATTAAAAGGATCTGAAGCGGCCCTGAGTTAAAGGTAATAGTCACCCCCAGGTACTCTAGTCTGCCCCCGGGGTAGGGAGTGATAGTGAGGAGGCTAGAAGAGAGGGATTGGTGGACAAGCAGTAGCAGGCCGCCTCCTGCTCCGCCTGCCCCCCTGTCCACTCTGTAAGAAGAATAGTTGGGGAAGGAAGGGGAGAATGCGTCAGTGAGCCACGTCTCACAGACACCAACAACAAGAGGTGAATAGGAAGACAGCGTGGTTTTAAAGACTGGAAGTTTCCAGTACAGGGACCGGGCATTCCAGAGTATGAAGTGAGAGGGGAGAACAGAATTCACTGCGTGAGTGATGTGAAGAATGAGAATAGTCCTGGCAAGCACTGGAGGAGGCTTTCTTGAAGGCTGTAACCTGTTAGGAGAAGATTGATAAATTTAAGTGCAAGTGGTGCTAATCCCATAATGAAGGCAGATAAGGAGAGACCCGAAGCATGCTGGGCCTGTGAAGGTGCCGTAGGAGGCTCAAGGCATGCACTGCCCTGTGAGGGCAGGGGCTGCTGGGATGCTGGCTGTGTGGCATGGGGCTGGAGTTCAGGCTGGGGAGGTGTGGGTTGAGGTGGGGGAGGAATGGGTTGAAGTAGGCGAGGAGCAGTATGAGGTGGGATAGGAGTGGGTTGGGGTCGAGGGTGAGGTGATAGGGGTGTGGGGAGAAGGAATACCTCCTGTAAACGGGTATCCCTCCTAGGAGAGCTGGGGCAAGAGGGGGGTTTTGGCCGACGCCTGGGAGAGCGACGGCCCCTCAGGGATTTGGGTGTTTGAGGTGTGCATAGGTTAGTGGATGGGCGTTGAGGGGTGGAGCAGTCCTGGGCAGCCAAAGGAATTACTGTGACCTTAGGGCTAAGTGGCTTGGGAGGGGCTGGTTGTGGGGCAGGTGCAGGTGGGGGTGCCTGAGGAGGTGTTGTATTCTCCTCTGGTGAGGAAGTTGGTCTGAAGGACCCTGGGCGGATGCCCCTCAGCTTACGCTTAACCTCCATTATAGTGTGGTCAGACTCATGTTGGAGCTGCTGTAGTTGCAGTGCCTGAAGGTATGCCGGACACTGCCTGTAGGTGGGGCGGTGGTTGCCATCACAGAAAAAGCATGTTTCGGGCCGGGTACAAACCTCGGCATCATGGTAACCACTGCACCTCCCACAGCGGTTTTTGCCGTTGCAGGAGGCGTTGCCATGGCCAAACAGAAGGCAGCGGGTGCACCTGAGGACAGGGAGGGTGTGGGGCCTAACACGGTACACTGCAGAGTTTAGGGCAATCCTATCAGGGAGGGCCCCTCTAAACTTAATACGAATGGCCATATTGGCCATCGTCTGCCCTTCCCTGACAAAAGCTGGGAGTCTAAAAACGTCTATGATTTGAGTTGGGGCATCGTCTAGTATGGTAAGGTTGGTGAGTATGTCCTGTGTGGCCATTTCGGGGGATACTGGGTATATCCTCCCAAACATGTAAGTGGGGTCATCGTCTGTCACAACCCAGCATTTAACAGACCACTCCCCCAGCGTGGTGACCGACTCAGGAGGTTGAGAGAGGTTTTCGAGGTTGGCTACCTCGAATTTTATGCCCCTGCCGCCACCAGTGATGGTTAGGGTCTTCTCAACATATTTTTTCCCAAATATGGAAGAGTAGATAGCCGTGGCCACTTTACCAGGGTGAATAAAGCACCTGTTCCCCTCAGCAGAGCGGATGATGATATATTTAGAAAAAGAGGGTTGCATTGGTTGAGGTTGGCGTGGGGGCACAGCTCTAGCGTTAGGTGAGGGTGGCGAAGCAGCTACTTGGGCGAAGGAGCGATCATTGCATTTTGTGGACTTAGCTGTACGTTCGTTGGTCTCACCAGACGATGGAGAAAGAGAGCGAGTCCGTTTCAGGACCGTCGTGGTGGCGTCCATGTGGGCGGCAGCGTGGGCGGCGGCAGCTGCCGGTGGGTCACAGCCGTCGTCAGTCAGCATGAGTCCATTTGCCGTTCGTCGGCTGTCGATGCGGCGGGACTCGATACTGCAGTAAATCCTGCACTTGGGCACTTGTAGGCACCCACCGAACCGTAAATAAGGTTGGGGTGGCGTGTGTGGTTGCAGCTGAGAGAGGTAGGTCTGCACTCTACCGTGGTTCTAGCGCAGCCCTTCATCTTGAACATACTCCGCCCACAATCTTGGACTTGGACTTGGGTTGGGAGCAAGGATCTTGTACAGTCTGTAAAATATCATTGGATGGGAGTCACCTAGTGTAGACTGTCAGTGTAGCCTTTGTATCTGCTATCTCCCACACACCTGCTGGGGGGGGGGGAAAAGGGGAAAAACCTAGAAGTATTTACTCCTTCCTACCTCTGCCAGCATTACATTCATATTTGGTTCCCTATAACTAGAGGGCCACCTGCCTCTCATTCTCCCTCATTCTTGTCCTCCATGACTTGTCTAAAAATGTTCATATTCTACTATTACTCCTTCATTCCGCACTCAACCTCAGCAAGTACTCTATTTGCCAACTAACACTTCTTTCTTTCATCTCACTCCATTTATGCACTCTTATCTCTTCTACTACTACCTCTAACATCTTACTCCTTGCATACTCATTCCTCTCGCATTCCAGCATCAAGTATTCTACTGTTTCATCCACCCCTTTCTCACACATCATACACCTCTTATATCCATCATTCTTCCATCTGCTAACCCGACTCTTTACTTCTAATGACTTTGTCCGAGCCCTCACAAACATTTCCAGTTCACCCGCCCACATTTCCACTTTTATTGAATCTTTCATCCACTTTCCATTCATATACCTTTCTTGCCCATCTGTTCTCATCCATTCTCTGCAGTCTGTCTCTGTACCTCAGTTCTGCCTTTGCCATCCTCTCTCTGAAGGTGCTCCATCCCATGTCCCCCCTGATGCCTTCCACTGCCACATACCTATTGGCGCCTAGTGCTATCCTGCCTGCCTTGTTCTGTATCATTTCCATTCTATCTAATTCATTTCTTATCCATACAGTGGTTTTCAGTCCATAAATAATGCTAGGGACAGCCATACCCTTCCACAGTCCTCTTACCATTTCATACTTGTTGGCCCTATACCTAGCCACACTGTCTAGCCTTCCAACCCCCAGGTTTGCCCTTGCTATCCTCTCATATCCTTTCTCATCCAACCAAATACCCAAATACTTATACTCTTTCGTCCTCCTTATTTAATTCCCACCTAACTTCCCGGTCCTGCCGCTATCAATCATTCACATTCACCACTAATACTTGGCTCTTCTCTTTACTGAAATTCACATCAAAATCTCTGCCATATTCTGTTACTGCATTCAACATCTCTTGCAAATCCTTGTGGTTTTCACTAAGGACTACCACGTCATCCACATACATCAGCACATTTAACACATCATTCCACACTTTCACACCTACACCTGTACGCTTCACTTCTCACTGCCAGTTCTTCAACATACAATCTGAACAGTAAAGGGGAAAGGACGCAGCTCTGTCTCACTCCTCTCTTACTATTCACCCATGCTGTCTCTAGGTCTCCCATACTAAGCTTTGCCCTCTTGTTCACATACATGCTGCTAATTATCTTAACAACCTTCTCACTCATGCCAATCCTTTCCAGAACCTTACACAACATTCTCCTATTCACCCTGTGATACGCTTTCTCAATATCTATTAGAGCTAGGTATTTCTTCCTCCCATCCTTCCTTGCTCTC
The DNA here is from genome assembly GCA_036785275.1 of Cancer borealis. Taxonomy (NCBI): domain Eukaryota; kingdom Metazoa; phylum Arthropoda; class Malacostraca; order Decapoda; family Cancridae; genus Cancer; species Cancer borealis. Next base: position 100,896 of record JAXIVD010000649.1, on the reverse strand, counting down.
TCAATCACTTCATTCACTATATACATGTCCTCAACTCTCCTGTTTTTTTTCTAAAACCATTCTGTTCCTCACCCATTACCTCATTTCTTTCAACTACTTCACACAACCTATCATTTAGTATACCACAAAAAAATCTTGCACACTGTGTCACACACTGGTATAGGCCAATAGTTTTTAATCTTCCTCTTACTCTTGTTTCCTCCTTTGTGTATCAGTCACTAATTTCATTCCACGTTTCAGTTACTCTTTCCTCCCTCCATACGTGCTTGAACAACTCATGCATTCCCATAACTAATCCCTGACCACCGTCTCTGTAAAATTCATTTGGGATACCATCCATTCAAAGGGCCTTGTCATTCTTTTAACTTTTTAACACATCTTTCAATCTCATCCATCGTAATCTCTTCATCCATCCCTTCCTCTATTTTCCTACCTAAGGTGGAGGTCCCTAGGTCCCTATCTGGCTCATTCAACCCTCCCACATCTTTCCAGAAGTCTTCCACAGCCTTGACCATTTCTTCCTTCTCTCTTATTATCTTGCCATTCACCATCAGTTGTTCCACATTCCCTGTTTTCCTGTCTTCTTCTCCTCTCAAGAACTTATACCATTCCTTACCTCTTTCCTCACCTTTTTCTCTAAGTTCCCTAATCAATTTTCTCTCTTCACTCACTTTCGCCTTCCTCACCAAACGTTTCACCTCTTTTTGCTTATATTCACACTCCTCCCATGCCTTTTCATACTCTCTCCTTTCTGCCTCGCCTTTTGCTTTATTCTTTCTCAGCCTCCTACACTTTTTATTTAAATGCTTCTTTTCCTTCCTTACACTCTCAATTTCACTGTTCCACCACTTCTTTCTTACTTTACCATTTTTTCTCTTACTTGTTTTTCTTATGCTTGCCTCTGCAATTTTGGTTATTATCCTTACTAGTCTATCATGCAATTCCTCTACACCTCTCTCTGCACTCAAATAATTTTCATCTATCCTCCAATCCTCTTTATCTAACTCTTCTCTAAACCTAAACCAGTCTGTCGTTCTAAGTTTCCATCTTTCTTTCCTCTCTTCATTCGTAAACACATGGTTTTCTTTCATACACTCATACTCCATCACCAAGACATTGTGGTCACTTGTAACATAGATTTTCCTCTCCTCATCCACCCACATGCTACTCACTTGTTTTCTAGCTTTCTGATTCACTACTATATAGTCTATAGCGGATTCACTCTCCCTTCCACACCATGTCACTTTCCCTTCACCCATGATCAAATTCAGGATTTCTAGCTCATTCACCTCTGCAAAATCTAGTAGTTAGTAGGAAAATAGATAGACTTAAGAAGACTAAATCTCCAGGGCCGGATGACATTTTTCCGAGGATTCTTAAGGAATGTAGAGAAGAACTCATTGAACCCATTGTGATGATTTTCAGAAAATCCCTAGACACAGGAGTAGTTCCCAGGTTATAGAGACAGGCAAATGTAGTTCCTATATTCAAGCAACTACCGCCAATTAGTTTAATATCAGTGGTAGGCAAGATGTTAGAAGCTATCATAGCAAGAGCAATTAGAAAACATTTAGATGAACACAAGATAATTAGACATAGTCAACATGGTTTTAGCAAGGGGAAGTCCTGCTTGACAAATTTATTATCCTTCTATAAGAAAGTATTTGAAACCATAGATAAGGAGGACAAGTATGATATAGCTTATTTGGACTTCAGTAAAGCCTTTGACAGAGTACCCCATAGGAGACTGTTAAGTAAAGTCAAAGTGCACGGCATATGTGGGAAGGTACTAGAGTGGATTAGGGAATGGCAAACTAGTAGGGAACAAAGGGTACAAATTAATGGGAAGAAATCAAAATTGGGTTATGTCACTAGTGGGGTTCCACAGGGATCATTACTAGGACCTTGTTATTCATAATCTATATAAATGACTTACAGACAGGAATAAACAGTGATATCAGTAAATTTGACAATGACACAAAGATAGGAAGACCGGTAAAGAATATAGATTATGCTAGGATGCTGCAGGATGACTTAAATGGGCTGTACAAGTGGTCAGAGAAATGGCAGATGCAATTATTCATAATCTAATATAAATGACTTACAGACAGGAATAAACAGTGATATCAGTAAATTTGACAATGACACAAAGATAGGAAGACCGGTAAAGAATATAGATTATGCTAGGATGCTGCAGGATGACTTAAATGGGCTGTACAAGTGGTCAGAGAAATGGCAGATGCAGTTTAATGTTAACAATTGTAGCATTATGAGCGTAGGTAAAGGTAATAGGCCTGTAGACTATACATTAAATGACAATACCTTAGGAGGGTCATATAGTGTGAGGGACTTGGGAGTTCAAGTAAGCAGTGACTTGCGTCCCAGGGAACAGTGTATTATACTTCTATTTGGGAAGCTACATTTTCCTACTGTTTAAGATCTTGAGAAAAAAAGCTGAATTCAAGAATCAAGTTCGATACAAAAAAAATTTGGTAGACTCCAGCAAATCAAATAATAATAATAATAATAATAATAATAATAATAATAATAATAATAATAATAATCAAATTCCTCCATTAATAAGCAAGATGAGTAGGAGTAAAAATCATAATACTGCCTGTCTATTCTCTACCACCACCATCACCACCACCATCATTGCCTCCATCTCAAGCTATCTTCCTAAGTTTTATAATGCAGGAGACACCATCATCACCATCCGCACTACTGCCCAGCTGATCATGGGAAAGGCGGACACCTCCACTCACCTCACATCTGTCAAGAGAACGTTAGATCAAAATATATATATATATATATATATATATATATATATATATATATATATATATATATATATATATATATATGTATATATATATATATATATATATATATATATATATATATATATATATATATATATATATATATATACACACACTCATCCCTCGGTTTAACGGACTAAAAGGGGGCAGCATTGGTCCGATAATGCCAATTGTCCGTTAGTACCGATAATCGGAATCTACGGTATGAATACCCAGGTTACAGCTAATATTAACAATTACGTTACGAAAGACAGAGTAATAAATACAGTACTGTACTTTTAATCAAGCACACTATCCAATCTAACAGTGTAAAATACCTGTACACTGTAAATATACACTATAATATAGTAAATCAACAATTTTAATTGAAAATTAGACTTACCATGGATGGTGAAGAGGTAGTTTAGATATGCCATGATCGTATAGTGGCGCCTCAGAAATTTATTCTTTATTCTGAGT
>JAXIVD010000649.1:45115-95115 GCA_036785275.1 Cancer borealis | reverse complement strand
GAATACTGAATATTTTTGATTAAGTATTCAGTTAAAGTTCAGCACAGATGGTTTGGTAGTTTGGGGATCGTCTTATACCATTGATATAATACTCTGACTGAAATTTGTGGGTCGCTTTATCTGGTACATGTCGATAGGAAATGTATCCAAATAACACTAACAGTGTGTTTTAAAGTTGTATTAATGGTGATGGTCTGTCCATATTCATGGTCCATGGTATTTGGAACGATGACAAATTATGGTCACATAATACACTCCTGTCAAGACTTTCTTACAATGAACAACAACTTTAATCAAGCTGCTATTTCTCGCAAATATACTGGGTACAGTAAATTCATGCAAATTTTTCTAATAAAAGCAACCAGTCACCTTTAGAATGCATGATATGAAAATAAATAAACAAGAATTAGAAGAGGAAGAGGAGGAGATAAAGAAATTATCCATCCTTAGAACAAAAGCGGTAGAAAAAGACAAAGGAAGCAGAAGAAAAAGAAGAAGAGAAGAAGAGGAGGAGGAGGAGGACGAGGAAGTGATTACCCACCTTTCCAGAAGCAGTAAGATACACTAGCACACCACCACACTTCAAGGCATCCACACCAGCTGTTAAGACTTGCTGTTGTAGCCACACTAAGCTTCTCTGAGCCTCGCCTCCAAAGCCACAGCCACCAGCAAGGGCCTCACAGCAGACATGCAATGGAAGGTTAACCAGGACATGGGAGAACCTGCCATGCATGGACTGTGTGAAAGAGTGAGAATTACATGTAATTTTGTGTTATACGATACATTAGTTTACGATATTTGGCATATACGATTGATATGTTTTACTACCCTTTTTTCATTTACGATCACTGTGTACTCAAATATATGATCATTATCCTGAGTGGCTAAGCGCCTTGCATTTCTACAGGCATTTGTTTACAATTACAGCGCCCTGAAGCTTCAGTAGCGAATTCACACAATTCCACTGCCCAGTCTATCCCGTGCCACACTTGAGCTTGGAACAGGGGTTCAAGTATATTGTGATTGTAAAATCTATGCCCCTCACACCTGGGTAGGCCCTTGCCCATGGTGCAGAGCCCCTGAGACTCCAGGAAAGAACTAGTAATAATACACTTAACACATGGTCAGTGTTTATGACTTAGTAGGAAGGTGGCTTCTGCTTGTTACTGCCTGTGAGGAGAAAGCTGCAACATCCTTACTGGCTACGGGACTGAAGGGAAACACACGCAGATTGGATTAACCGTGATTATAATACCAACTAGCATTGCAATTATACTTGTCCTGGCACATAAGCACACCACCCCTTTCATTCAGCCACTGTTTATAGTCACTGTATCACCACTAGCATGTTCTGCCTGTCTCCTGGTCTTGCAAAGTCCCCTCGCTCATGTTTCAGCCCAACTCTCTGGCTTCCTACTATCACATCGTGTCATCTCAGCCATAAAGTCCTGTCTGTCCTGTGGCCTGGCATTGTTCCCTCTAGCCTGGGAAAGCAGCTTCCCGCATCCTTATATAGCAACCGCCCAAGACTGGAAGGTACGGGTACACAAATCTGCTTTACCATCCAAGTCTAGCATCTCTCTTGCTCGCACCTCAGGATTATGTCATGCTTACAGCTGACGACAGAGGCAGTTTACAATTAAATCATGCCTTTATTTCATTTCATTGTTTTTTCAACAAAACCATAAAGTTTTGATGAGAAATATGACCAAATACGTACTACCTTTTCTAGTACCCTAAGAAAGTAACCATTACTTAAGTAAAGATTATGTTCCTAAGGTACTAGAAAAGATGTTACATTTTGGCAATGTTTTTCATCTAAACTTTATAGTTTTGTTAAAAAAGACAAGAAAAATTAAACAAAGGTATAATCTAATTGTAAGCTTTGATTATAATGTTATGCTGTATCATAGACTACACCATACTTGACTGGACACTCGCGACAATCGCTGACAGACGATATACATTTCTGTCCTATTGATTCCGCTGCTATGAGTGATGACAGATAATACTTCATTTATCAGTTCATATTCTACTTAGGACATTGTATTACATGTCTTTACAATCAGTAATGATTGCTGAACCATTGCTGAACCTAAAAAATGATTTTACAACTTGTGCAAATAGGAAATTAACATAAAGATTACAAGAATGAGTGAAAACCGTGTTGGAGTTGTGTATAAAGCATATTGTTTATAGCAAAAATTTATGGCAAATTGGCAATAATTTCTGAAATAAAGCATCACATATTGTGAAATCACCATTCCTGAATATGATTTGATTGTGATCAAATGCCATATTATCGTTATATCGGCTTGGGAATGAGTTTTTCACAACATTTCGTGGCGCGTAGCTGAGAAAGCTGAGCTTACTGTGATGCCTTGGTATGAAGGGTTAGTTAGTCACCCACTGACACTGGAAGCAGACGGACGCGCTACTGTAGCTTCTAGCTGGACACCGGACTCGTTTTAGCAGTAAGTATGCAACATTTGGTTATTGTAATGTCTGATTTATAAGATTTTAGGAACATTTCAGTACTAAATTCATATAAAACTCCCTGTAGAAATTGAGCGTAAAACGATGATGAAACTTTTGTAGTTTGATCATGGCTACCATCACCATTGTTATGTATTTAAAAATGACCGTGCGAATTTAACTAATAGATACATATCACGGTCATGGTCTAACCAAGTTAGTTAGACCATGATTGATGACCACAGTCACCTCAAAACATGGAATCCGTTAATTCAAAATTCGAATCTCGCTACCTACTGCTCATCCCCCCGCCACACACACACATGGGTAATAAAGTAGGATAGTTTGCGACTTATCAATGTTGTTATATGTTAACTTGGTGCAGTCTAAGTATTTATAAGTCAGGTTTGCCAAGCTTTGTGCCTTCATAATCATGTTATTCTTCTGTTCCTTAAATATATCCCCCTTGTCTGTTATTATAATACCTAGATACTTAATATTGTTAGTCACACGGATTCCCTCAATGTTCTCTGGTTTGTGTTCTGCGTTGTGTATGATTATTTAGCTTTTTTCTTTATTTATTTCCATGCCATATTCCTTGCTTATTTCCATCAGTGTTTTGATGTTATCACAAGCTTCTTGTAACGCTATTATAAGTCTCATGGAAAATGTTCATAAGCAGAAGAAGAAAAGTGCTTCCTCCATAACGGCTTGTTTTGTTGTTATGATCAGCTGATTCCGCAAGGCGAGTGGTTCTACTTGACACGCCTGATGGACAGGGGGACACTAGACGGTGGGGAAGGCCTACATTACCCTTCACCAACTTTGTGCCACATTACTTACTTCGCCTTGAGTGTCTGGGACTACCTAATCAACAACAAGGAGAGGAGGAGTAAGTAAGTCAAGTTTATTTATATTACAGTACCATTATAATTATTTTTCTTTGATGGGGTAAACAGCATCGGTATATACATACATACATACATATTTGATATGTTTAAATGCCATCATCTTACTGTGAGTGTGAGTGCATACACACATGCATTAGGTTTTTTTTTTTTTTACATCCTTCGAACGAATAGATGCTACAGACTAGTAGGTAATATAACTATAGGAATTAATCTATTAATATATAAATTTAATTGCACTTCTGAATTATTCTTTTTTTTTCGGATGTTTTTTTTATTTTTATTTGTATAATTTTTTATTCACTTGTAATGTGCTAACATTCACATTTTATTTCAGGTTTTTTGGTTGTGACAACCATAAGGACACATTCCTGCAGATCCTTGTTGGTTTGGCCAGGAAGTTCCCAGAGTTTGAGGTGGCACAGTGCTGTAATGGGCATTTTGTAATCGCCAAGATTCTTCCCGTCGTGGGCGGCAACCTTTTCAATGGTTTTGGCTCCAACTTGTGCAGGGACACAAACTCTGATGTTCACGCCAAGTTGCCCTCCAAACGCCAGGCCACCGGCGACTGTGTGAGGGATACTAGAAGCCATGACCAAATGAAAAGGCAGAAGCTCCAGGGGCAGAAAAAATAGGTGATGGGGGAGATAATGACTGCGTCTTACAAGCCAGTGATTTGTCTCTCTCTTCAAAGGAGTTATACTTACTGCTACAGCAGACTGTTTTTTTTCTGTGCAACAAAGATATTTATCCCCCTGCAAGACAGTGACTTGTGCTTTTCTTCAAGGGAGCTATACTTACTGCTACTGCAGACAGTGTTTTATTTTTCTGTGCAACAAAGATATTTTTCCACCTGCAAGACAGTGACTTGTGCTTTTTTTCAAGGGAGTTATACTTACTGCTACTGCAGACAGTGTTATTTTTCTGTGCAACAAAGATATTTTTCCACCTGCAAGACAGTGACTTGTGCTTTTTTTTCAAGGGAGTTATACTTACTGCTACTGCAGACAGTTATTTTTCTGTGCAACAAAGATATTTTTCCACCTGCAAGACAGTGACTTATGCTTTTTTTCAAGGGAGTTATACTTACTGCTACTGCAGACAGTGGGTTTTTTTTCTGTGCAACAAAGATATTTCTCCCCCTGCAAGACAGTGACTTGTGCTTTTTTTCAAGGGAGTTATACTTACTGCTACTGCAGACAGTGTTTTTTTTTTCTGTGCAACAAAGATATTTCTCCCCCTGCAAGACAGTGACTTGTGCTTTTTTTCAAGGGAGTTATACTTACTGCTACTGCAGACAGTGTTTTTTTTTTCTGTGCAACAAAGATATTTCTCCCCCTGCAAGACAGTGACTTGTGCTTTTCTTCAAGGGAGTTATACTTACTGCTACTGCAGACAGTGTTTTATTTTTCTGTGCAATAACGATATTTCTCTCCCTGCAAGACAGTGACTTGTGTCTCTCTGGACGCAAGTACGCCAATTCTTTGAGAGTGAGGCCATCGTCAGGCGTGTCAACCTGGTGTGCCTTTCTCGATACACCTTGGAGGAGGTGGCAGAGGAGATGCAGACCGCCAGGGAGCAGCTGGTCATGGAGGACAATCGGGTGGTTCAGATGTTGATTAGAGAGCTCTCTGACCTGGACCCTGAACCGCCAGAAGACCTGCTTGCGGCAGCTACATGGCACTTCTCGGGGAACCTGGGCAGAATGTCCTTGGGTGAAATTATTGCAAATATGGTGTTTTTATTGGTGTCTTAGGATTGAATAATTGTCGCCCACCGATGACGTATGTTGACTAATTTGTTTTTGTTGTTCATAAACATATTCTTCACATCACTTTGAGGTGCTTGCTTTTTGTTTGAGGTTTCTATGATGATTTTAAGTATTTTATTCAAATAAAACAAACAAAAAATCGCCTCAGCACCCATTTGCGAAAGACGCGATTTCGAGTGCAGTCACGTATGGTGTATTATATGGTATTGCATATTAATATAGACTACATGGGCTATGCATGTGTTTTCAGATTGAAATTCCAATATTCCTGGAAATTATTGCAAATTTTGTTTTTTTATTGGTCAGGATTGAATAATTGTCGCCCACCGATGATGTATGTTGACAAATTTGTTTTTGTTGCTCATAAATATATTCTTCACATCACTCTGAGGTGTTTGCTTTTTGTTTGAGGTTTCTATGATGATTTTAAGTATTTTATTCAAATAAAAAATAAAAAATCACCTCAGTATCCATTTGCGGAAGACCCAATTTCGAGTGCACAGTCACGTATGGTGTATTCTATGGTATTGCATATTAATATAGACTACATGGGCTATGCATGTAAGTGTTTTGAGATTGAAATTCCAATATTCCTGGAATTTATTGCAAATTTTGTTTTTCTTGGTTTCTTAGGATTCAATAATTGTCGCCCACCGATGACGTATGTTGACTAATTTGTTTTTGTTGCTCATAAACATATTCTTTACAACACTCTGAAGTGTTTGCTTTTTATTTGAGGTTCCTATCTTAATTCTAAGTATTTGATTTGATTTTTCTAAAAATCTGCCGTAGGACGGGTTTGCAAAAGGCCAGATTTCGAGTGTCCAGTCAAGTATAGTGTAGTCTATGGCTGTATATATGATGAAATCCCGAGGCAGGAGCAAGAGAGATGCCAGACAAGGACCATAAAGTTTTTGGTTACAGTACAACCTCACTTCTAGCAATTTTAAGTGACTGAAAAGTCCTCACTAGTTGAGAAACCGCTAATTTAGGGGTAAAAAAAAAAGAAAAGAAAAGAAAAGAACAGAATTAGACTGGAAGATTTCTGAAGTTGACCTATTTTTTAATCTATTTACTTTTTCCCCAAGTTTTAACAGTCATAAATTTGAAATAAATAAAGACACAGGACAAGTTGTCCATGCAGCCACAGGCAACACAGGAAGGGAGAAGCTAGTTCAAGATGGTCGAGTGCCGTCTACAAGTGCAAATTGACAAACGTACCAAAAAAATAACAATGGATGTCGCCAAGAGCATGAAGACTTGTCGACCTATTCAGGCTTTATCAAGCTTTTCATCGCGACTGTACAGTTGCCCACTATAACCCCAAGTTACGAAGAAGAAAAAAATCAATGTACCAACTTTCTCATAGCATAACCTATAAATAATGTCTTTTTCATATACTATTCACACCATTTCTAAAGGGGCACATGGGCCTCACTCCATAGCCTCTCTTCCCACACATGAGGTAGCAGAAGGATCCTTATTATATATATAGTTTTTTTTACAAGAAAAGGGAAAGGGATCTTAAATTAAGCCACACTCACTTAGTACCACCACCGACAGTTTACCCAAAAGGAAGTGCAGTGGTGGAACAGTTTTCTAAGCTCATACAGGAGCTCGGATAACCTTAGTGTTGCTGTTAGCCGGATTGAAAACATTAAAATGATGTTCCACAATTGGCTCAGTAATGTATGTGACAGAGACATGATTATCTGATTATCTGACAGAAAATTTTGTAAATAGTTAACTTTTTACTATAAGTAGTTTGAGGTTAGGTTTTAAAGATAGGAAATGTGTATAATACACCTTTAACATGTAAAATACATTCCTATAAAAATTTCATATTATGTAAGATTGCATAAATAACAGAGAGAGAGAGAGAGAGAGAGAGAGAGAGAGAGAGAGAGAGAGAGAGAGAGAGAGAGAGAGAGAGAGAGAGAGAGAGAGAGAGTGTGTGAGAGTGAGAGTGAGAGAGAGAGACAGAAAGTGAGAGAGACAGAAAGTGAGAGAGACAGAAAGTGAGACAGAAAGTGAGAGAGACAGAAAGTAAGAGACAGAAAGTGAGAGAGAGAGCAAGTGAGAGAGAGAGCAAGTGAGAGAGAGAGCAAGTGAGAGACAGAGCAAGTGAGAGACAGAGCAAGTGAGAGACAGAGCAAGTGAGAGAGACAGAGCAAGTGAGAGAGACAGAGCAAGTGAGAGAGACAGAGCAAGTGAGAGAGACAGAGCAAGTGAGAGACAGAGCAAGTGAGAGACAGAGCAAGTGAGAGACAGAGCAAGTGAGAGACAGAGCAAGTGAGAGACACAGCAAGTGAGAGACAAAGCAAGTGAGAGAGAGAGAGAGAGAGAGAGAGAGAGAGAGAGAGAGAGAGAGAGAGAGAGAGAGAGAGAGAGAGAGAGAGAGAGAGAGAGAGAGAGAGAGAGAGAGAGAAGAGAAAGAGAAAGAGAGAGAAGAAAAAGAGAAAGAGAAAGAGAGAAAGAGAGAGAGTCTTTGATGTGGGAGTGAAAGTTAATAGAGAAAGGAAGAAGGAAAGAATGTAGAGAAGCTATTACAGATGGAGGAAAGAAGGTAAAGAAAGCGAGGAAAAAAGGGAGAGAAGAAGAGATAGAAAAGTAAGAAGGAAAGAAAAGAAAAATAAGGAAGGAGGAAGAAATGGAGAAGGACATGAGTGAATTAAACTGTAAAGGGAGAGAAGGGAGAGAGGCAGAGAAAGAATTAAATCTGACATGGAAGAAGGAAAGACACAACCATACACACCTGAGGTAGACACAGTAGGTGTAGTCTAGTAATGACAACACACGTAAGCCCACACCTGCTAACGAGGCCCTGTACATCTGCCATATAGTGGCGAGAGAGGCTGTTGCTTACCACCAACCCATGGTCCATCATTCTCAAACCTGAAGAGGAGGAGGAGGAATAGGATGAAAAGGAAGAGGAAAGAAAAAGGAGGAGTACAAAGGAAGAACAGACAGCAACAGCCCTACTGGCTGTCCATGTGGCTACACTCTACGAAGACAAAACTTTTTTTAAATCAGCCGCCATTAGTTCGTTAAGTGGCTACGAGTGTTGCCAGACGTTGTTTACAATTTTCTGCAGCAACCAACAGCAGCAGATTGTTTTGGTTACACAGTATTGCTCATTTCTTAAACATAGCTGCGTATTTACCTTTTCAAGATGCCACCCAAGAGAGCAGGAGGTGCAGATTATGGTGCAAGGGTAAGAAGCGTAAGCATAAATCTTTATCTATGCTTGAAATGGTGGAGTTACTGAAGAAATTAGAGAAAGGAACATCTGCAAAGACTTTGTGTGAGTACTATGCTATCAGATCATCCACTGTGTATGAAATAAAAGCAGGTTTGTTATTTTATATTGCATGAAACCATAGAAACCTTGTTTGGAAGCATTATTGTACAGTATATACATATATGATTGTCATTAGGGGGAAGAAGAGATGGAGCAGGAGGAGGAAAACTACAATTATGATTAGACAAAAACTGGAATATGCAAAAGTAATATGGTCGCCTCACAAGAAAAATCCTGTGTTGAAATAGGAAATATAGAAAATAGCAAAGATAGCACCAGAATTGGAAAACCTAACACAAGACGATTAAGAGAAATGCAACTGAAAACACTGGATGAAAGAGAAAAAAAGACTAATTACAATATAGAAATTGATGAATCTGAAAAAAAGATAGAAATTATCTAAAATTAACAAAAGGAGAGGCTGGATAGTTAGAAGGAACACAAGAAAAAATTGCTAAAAAGGACTTTGTTTAAAAGACAAAAAGTACAACTTTCCCCAGAAAAGCATATAAACTTGAAATAGATTGAAAGAAAAAAGCGATAATAGTAAAGAATGTACACCTAAAAGAAAAACAGGATAAATATAGATATGGAAACAGGACCACACAAGTGTAGGTCAGACCCTTTATACTACAACTAAGTAAATACACAGAATCTTGAAAGAATACAAAGAGCAGCTACAAAAATGGTTCTAAGCCTGAGAGATTTACCGTATTAAGAAAGAATTTATAGGCTGAAACTCCCAACTGTTCAGAAAAGAAGAGAAAGGGGAGACTTTAAAGCAGTGTATATGTAGAGCCTCAAAGTGGCTGGAAAAAATTGACAGAGAAGATCTGTTTGTATGGGACGACAGAAATACAAGAAGACATGAGAAGAAACTGAAAAGGACAACATGCAATACATAAAAAAATGCAGCTTCACATATAAAAGCATAGAGGCCTGGAATAAACTTGATGCCAAGTGATTAATGCAAGAAATATACATAACTATATAAATACATACACACACGCTGGAGATGTGATAATGATAAAACAATCTAGGATAAAAGTGAGTGTAAGCAAAGAAATGCAATTATAACTCGGCAATATGCCGAGATACATTATTTTCTTAAGACTTTCCGTATACATGTTCAAACATGAGGTTGTGAGGGAATGATATGCTAAGTGTAAGCCAAAAAATGCAGTTATAACTCTGTAACATACCGAGATACATCATTTTTTGCCAACTCTTTACCTTGCCGAGATGTACAATGCTGAATTATAAGGGTTTTACTGTATTGAAGAACAACCTTAAGGAAACAGAGAGAAGTTCTAATTTTTTTTTTCTTATATGCTACAACTAAGTATAAATAATTAAATAAACACACACCTGCCAATAGAGTGTGGTAGCCATTTCCAGCGCACAGATCTAGGAAAGCAGCTCCAGGGCCCAAAGAAAGGGACATAACTGCAAGCACACTCGCCAGACCCTAGGGGGTAGAGGAGGGGAGAGTAAGCATATGAAGGTTGTTAGTTAGAAGGAGTTAGACAAAGCTGTTTATAAGTGGTATGTGCAGCTAAAGGCTTGTGGTAATAAAGTAACTTCCAGTACCATATGAAATGTGTGCCATGAACTCAATAGGCATCCAGGTGTTCAGTGCTGTGCTAGTGATGGTTGGTTGTGGCGTTTTCATAATTCTTGTAATCTAATTGTTGATATTAGCCACTACAGATTGAATTAGGATATAGAAATTGATGAACAACCGGCAGAAAAGATAGAAAAGATCAAACAACGAAGAAAGAAAAAAAAGTCAGATATTTGAGGGGATACAAGAAAAATTGTAAAAAGAAGTTTGCTTCAATGATACAAAAAAGTACAGCTTTCCCCAAAGAAGTATAGATACTTGGAATGGACTGAAGGAAGAGGTGATAATGGCAAAGAATTTACAACTAAAGGAAGAACTGGAAAAATATAGATACGGAGACAGGACCACACAAGTATAGCTTTGGCCCTGTATACTACTACTAGGTAAATACATACACTCACCACACTTCCATAAGATAGGTAGGGGGCTGTGAAGGCTGACTTGAACACTGGCGTAGATCTAGTCACCCTCCTGCCTTTCCAAAGCGGTCCTCTGGGATCTGAATTTCTGTCTAGGAAAGCAAAGTAATGTTTCTGTCTGTGCCAATTTAATATCTCAGGCCAAGCGCTGCCACTGTTCCTTTCCTCCTCCTCCTCCTCCTCTTCCTGTTCATTCTCCTCCTCCTCCTCCTCCTCCTTTTCCTCCTCTTCCTCTTCTTCGTTCTTGTCCTCGTTTTCCTCCTCCTTCTCCCCGTCTCCTTGGAAGCCATGCCCCATACTACTACTGATTGCTTTTTCCTCCTCTTTCTGATAGTGACAATAGAAACTACCACCGATTCCTTTGTCCTTCATCTTATCCTCTTCTTGATATCGAATCTTCTCCTCTTCAATAGTTTTAAGTGTAAAGAGTGCAGCGTGGTGGGTACTACAATGACGACGACTACTACTACTATTAGGGTTTATTGTAGTGTGTTTAGGTGTAGTTATGTTGGTGGTACCCTTATTTAAGCTACTATCTGGGTCTATAGGCTTGGTGATCTTATACTTAGCCTTAAAGAAAGGGATGTATAGGGCAACTGGTAAGGGTATTGTAACCTTATCCATGATTGGTGGTTTGCATCTAGCTGTCTGGTGCTGCTGGTAATGCTGTGACTTGTATTTGTGTTTCTGGTCATCTGTATGTTTGTCCGTTTTGTTTTGAGCGAGTTTCTTGCATTTTGTTGTGGCAATTTGGTGTTTGTGGTAGTCTGGTGAAATGGTAGTAATGTTACTGGCTATCTGTTCTGCCTTGGTGACTTGCTGTGTTTTGTGAAGTTTGATTTGTGTGTTGTCAATACCTTGTATCTTGGAAAGCGCCTCTTCTTGCCCTGATTTGGTTTTGCTGATCTGATCAAATTTTTGGTGAATCTTTGTGACTTTTCTGCCTTTTCCCTTCATCCTAGTGACCTGCTTGGCTTCTCCCTTCTTCCTAGTAGCGAGGTTATTTGTACTGCAGTTTGATTTTGTGATTTCTTCACCTTCTCTTTTATACTTGGTAATCTGTTTGGGTCCTGACTTCAAACTGGTGAAGTTACTTGTACTGTAGCTTGATTTAGTGATCTCGCCTTCTCCCTTACTCGTGGTAACCGGTTTGGCTTCTCCATTCAAACTAATGAGGATTCTCGTACAACAGTTTGACTTGGTGACCTCTCCTCCTCTCTTCATCCTGGTGACCTGTCCTGACTTTGTGCCACTTCTGTTGACCTTTCTAGCCCTTACTTTCTTCTTGGTCACTTGACCTTTCACCTTGAGCTTAGTGACATGTCTTGGCTTCGTGCATTCTTGTTTGATTTTTCTTGACTTTCCTGTTTTTTTGGTAACCTGGTTTGTCTTGGTGACCCTTTCTGCTTCCTGGTACATGCTGATAATATAATATACTTTATTACATAATAATTTAATGATCTATTCACTAGTTATCTCAGATAACTTAATAAATTGACCTCTTTATCTAAAGTCTCTGCCCTCACATTCTGGTGACTCAAGTAACTTCTGATCTGAAATAATGTTGATCTAATTTGACCAGCTTTCTATAGCTTTGTCTATTATTTTGGGGACATGGTAAGATTATTTGACCTTTTCTTTCATTCCATCAACATTATACCTAATAAATTGTGACCAACTCAGATTTGTTTCACTATAACCATCATTGTAAGATCCTGTACATATTTCTGTGATCCTTCATGATGTGTTCTTTAGCAAAATCTATTTTATTTACCACCTATGATCTCTACCTTTTCTGGTAAAAAGTAATCCTTATTACCACATATAACTTATCTTTACATCTTCTTTGGCACAAAATGAACATCTTTCTACCACCTGTCACCCAGGTACAGGTACAGGTAGATGGCGGAAGTCTTGCCTTTGGATCGGCACTTATACCGGCTTATACCCCTACTAACCTGTTCTTAGTCTTGGTGTCCAGTGAAAGGTGTCCCAGCTTCATGAGAACTGCCTGTTGTGACCTCTCTGACAGCAGACAGTCCACCACTTCACACAGCGGCAGTCTGCAAAGTGTTGTGTCCTGTGTGCGTGTGTGTGTGTGTGTGTTCAAAGATTCATAGCAGTTTTACCCAAACATGCAAATATATATATGTATGAGTTTTCATACTTTACACATAAGTACATATTGCATGATATACAATAAAAGATATAACTATAGGTAATAAAAAAGAAAAAAAAGAATGAAAGAATTAAATAAATAAAGGTAAATAGATTGATAACAAGACGGTAAATAAAATAAAATTATAAGGAAGAAACCAATTAAATGAAAAGAAAGAAATATAAATCATTCAAACTCACCACAGTAAACAAGCGACCTGGCCATACATTGCATATTTTCTCTAGTGTGTTATGTGGTGGAGCCAGGTGAAGGGGTGCAGGAGGCGACACCATCAGCAGCACCACACTGTCACACCAAGGCACCTTCTTTACAGCATCACCAAGCCAGCAATGCACTTGTTTTGATGTGACCTGTGTGTGGTGGGGTTGGAGGATAGTTGTGGTAGTGGTTTATTAGTAATAATAGTTATCATTATTAATACCATTATCATAATTGTTTTCATAATTACTATTATTATCATTATCAATATTATTATCATTATCAATATTATTATCATTATTACTATTATCATCATTATTATCATTATTACTATTATTATAATCAACAACAAATAATAGCCCTGTGGTAAAGGTAATGTAGTCCCTGCAACTTGTAAAAGATGATAAAAGGGACAGAGCGAGGGGTCTGGGAAACACCACCTCATTACCAGCTCATTTGTATACTCTCCTTCGAAAAGACAAGGCACAGCGAGGGAAGGGAGAGTAATGTCTCCATGAACCCTGAAGATTGGGTCCCTGAATGTGTGGATGTAGTACAATTGAAGGTCAAAGGGAGGTGATTGAAAGAATGTTTGTGGAGCAAAAGTTTGATGTGTTAGTATTGAGTGAAACTCATTTGAAAGAGAATGGTTTGGGTGTGTAATTAGAAAGATGTGAGGTGTGACCAGAGGTAGAGCAAAGGAAGGAGTGGCCTTAATAGTGTGTACGGCAGTGAGACTGTGTGATGGAATGGAAGGAAGCATCATCAAGGCTGATGTGAGTGAAAGTAAAGTTTGGTAGAGAGTTGTGGGTGGTTGTGTCTGCATATGATGCATAGGAATGAAAACAAAAAAGGAGGCCTTTTGGAATTATTTGGATGACTGTTTGCTGAGTTTTGGAGCAAATATAAGTATTGTGTTGTTAGGAAATGTAAATACTCATGTTGGTGATGAGGCACTTGAAGACATGGTTGGTAGGCACATGGTTCATGTGACAAAAGAAATTGGCAAAAAAATTATAGAACTATGTGTAGAGAGAGAGTTAGTGGTTGGAAACTCCTTGTTCAAGAAGAATAATGTACATATGTATACATGAATGAGACAAGACAATGGAAGAGCAGTAGATAGAGCAATGATGGACTATATGGTTATGTCGAGGAATGTAATAGGATGGTTGTTAGATGTGAGAGTTTTGAGAGGGAAACAGGGAGGTATATCCGACCACTAACCTGTGGAGGGAAATCCGATGGTAGGTGCATGAAGACTAAACGAGTAGGGAGGCAAAAAAGAGTTCTGAAAATGTGTGAGTTGAACAAAAAGGAGATAATGGAAGAATACCAGGAGAGGATTAAGGATGAGTGAAGTGTGATGAAAGAAAATGAGAAGTGATGTGGAAGAGGAATAGTAGCTGTTTAAGAGTGCCGAAGTAGGGTGTACAGAGGTGTGTGGTAGGAGAAGAGTGGAAGATGAGGTAAGAAACGGGAGTGAATGGTGGTGTATATAAAACTTTGCAGTACGAGTGCCCCATTGTACGAGTAATTTGCTTAACGAGCTGCGGCTTGTGAGTATTTTTGGAAATCCGCAGTACGAGTAAGATTCCTAATAGCCACTCATAGTCGGCACTGAGCTCACATGTGCTCCCCCAACAGTAACAGTCTCTGCTCTCACAGTTCACATGTTTATCTCATTGAGGCAACATCGCAATCATTTTGTTTTAGTGATTTTTCTCTGTTTTGTGGCTTTTTTGGCATTAATTGTGTTAGTCATAAGTTTGAAGACAGAAGGTGCAAAGCATAGTACAAATAAGAAGAAAAAGATTATTACAATAGAGTTGAAGAAGGAAATAATCAAAAACCATGAGAGAGAAGTGTGTGCAGTGGATTTAGCAAGCCAATAAGATCGAAACATATCGACAATGTGCACTTTTTCTGTTTTAAAAACCCATAAAAAAGACTTTTGGGTAATTTTGGGGGGCTGGAACAGATTAATTATATTACAATGAATTTCAATGGTAAAAATTGATTTGTAAAACTAGTAAATCGCAGTACTAGCTCTGTCGTGGAAAAAATTAAACTTGTCTTGTGAGGTTCTACTGTATGTATATGTATGTATGTATATATATATATATATATATATATATATATATATATATATGTATATATGTATATATATATATATATATATATATATATATATATATATATATATATATAATATATATAATATATATAATATATATATATATATATATATATATATATATGCACCTCCCGCATAGAATCTGTTCAGATCGAAGAATTCTCTTATAGAACGAGCGATCAAAAAGATCAAATAAAAATTATTGTACAGAACAATCGTGACCGTATAGAACGGGATGGTGAAAACAAGTTAAGCAAATCCGAGTTCTTATACAGAACGAGCGTAATCATATTGAACGCACCCAGAGATGACGTAGTACTGACGTCACAGGCGTCTGTGCCGCTTGGATGACTCTGATCCCACCTTCCTCAGTCAACCTACTACCCGTAAATCTTTGATTTCTAAACTACCATCCTATGGATTATATCCTTCTCTCTGTACCTTCATCTCCAGCTTCCTTTCTAACCATTCTATTGCTGCTGTAGTGGACGGTCACTGTTCTTCCCCTAAAGCTAAAACTATCAACAGTGGCTTTCCTCAGGGTTCTGTCCTACCACCCAATCTGTTTCTATTATTCATCAATGATCACCTAAATCTGACTCAATTCCCTATCCACTCCTATACTGATGACACCACCTTGTATTTTTCAACGTTGTACAACAGACGCCCAACCCAACAATAATTAAGTGATTTAAGGCAATATGCTATAGGACACCTAAGTTCTGATCTTTCACTAGTTTCTGATTGGGGCAGAGCAAACCTGGTTCTGTTCAATGCCTCAAAAACTCATTTTTTACAACTATGTACTTGACATAACCTTCCAGATAACTATCTCCTCCTTCTTCAAGGAATCAAGGAATATGTTCCATTTTATAAAGCAAAAGAAAAAGGAAAAGAAAAATTGGTTTAGCAGAAAATGTGAAAGCTAGAAAGAGAAGAGATTAAAACACAAGAAAAAATTTCAAAAAAGGATTTTGCTTGAACAATACAAAAAAGTACAGTTTTCCCCAAAAAAGTATAGATATATAGAATGGACTCAAGGAAGAGGTGATAATGGCAAAGAATGTACATCAACTGAAGGAAAAACTGAACAAATATATACGGAGACAGGACCACACGTGTAGCTCAGACCCTGTATACTACAACTATGTAAATACACTACTAACACCTACATTTAAATAACATAACAGAACACACCTTTAAAGTATTAATAAGGAGAGGAATAAACCTCCTTCCTCCTTTTCCTTTCTCCTGCTCTTGGTGATGGTATGAAGGAAAGGAGTGAATGAACAGGGATTTCTTTCCACTCACTTCCTCCTCCTCTTCCATTGTATCTCCTTCCTCCATACTGAAAGATATATATAAAAAAATCTAGGGTGAAATGCTTATCTTTTGGGTAATAAAATATAAAAAATTGATGTAACCGAATCTAACCGAACCTAACCAAACCTAACATAACCTAATCTAACCATAACCTACCCATAACACTCACTCATCTGCAACCTGCACTTTTGGGGCACTAGAAGCTATGGCACCACATCCTGCACGGCCTCATTAAATTCTTAAGAAGAAAAAGAACATTCACAGATGTGTTGAGTACACTATGTATAGTTCTTACCTGGTTCTTACCTGGTTGGGCTCCCTTGGAGGGAACCCCATAATGGCTAGCACGCCAGTTTTTTGTGATAGAGAACAACAGTAATCCCAGACAAAAATATCAGACTGGAAAGTGTGCTAAAAGCCTGATTATAATGATAAGTAGATTGAACTCAGTAATAAAATAAAGTGTCTCCTAGGAACACAGCAAGTCCCTTCTTGAAAGAATTTAGGTTGGTTGACTCTGCTACTTCTGGGGGGAGTGCATTCCACAGCCTGACCACGCGAACTGAGAAAATTCTATGTCTGGCTTCGCAAGTGCTGTGTGGAACAAAAATCTTAAACTTGTGTCCTCTAGTAATATCCCTTGCTGGTGCCATGGTGAATAGATCTGTAGGTGTTATAGCTGACATACCATTGAAGATCTTCCAACATTTAATAAGATCGGCACGCAATAGTCTTCCTTTCACAGAATAAAGATCTAAAGTTTTAAGTTGCTGATCATAAGACATACCCTCACAACCTGTAATATGCTTAGTCCATCGACGCTGAACTGATTCTAGAAGAGATAAGTTAGTAATATAACCTGTGTTCCATGCTGGAGATGCAAATTCGAGAAGTGGACATACATGTGTAGTGAATAGTTTAACCATAAAGGAAGGAGAGCGACACAAGGTTGACTTAAGAAAAGAATATGACAAACCAGCAGCCTTCCACACTACAGATTGGATATGGTGATGGAATCTTAATGATGGATCAACAGTTATACCGAGATCTACTGCAACAAAACTGAGACTTAGGGGATTGCCTTTAACAGTATAAAATGAATAGGGGCCCAAATTGTAAGACTGTTGGAGGTTGGCGCCAAAGCTCATGAGTTTAGTTTTGTCTGCATTGATCTTTAAGTCCCAAGATTCAGCAACTTTAATTAGTGAATCAATGTCTCTTTGGACAATACTAACGCCCTCCAACACTGTATTGAGACTCTGAGGCTTTATCAAAAGATATAGTTTTAGGTCATCAGCAAATAATTTTATGTTTGATCATAGACTACACCATAATGGTGTAGTCTATGTTTCATCTCATTAGGCCTCACCCAGTGGATTGATGAGCCAACAAACATCAGGGCAAGCAATACTTTGGATCTATTTCTCACTACAGAAACTGATCGAGTAGTCTCCTTTAATGTCTTTCCCCCATTTCCCAACTGTGATCACTGTGTTATACTTTGTGGCTATATTTTCCAGTTTAAACCTTTGATGACAAATGTTAGCGCTGCATCCCCTTTCTGGCCCGAAGCCAATTTTAAGCAAATTAATCAATTCTTGTCCACTATAGACTGGGACTTTGAATTCCAGAATATGAACACTAATGATTCATACAACAAATTTTTGTCCTTTATAACCTATCTTGGAAGAACTTATGCTCCACAAAAAGCTCTTCGCTCCTCATCAAGTGCCCCTTACAAACCGTGGGAATACAAACCTCCTAGAGCTCTTATAAACAGCCGAAAGAATTGTTGGAAACTTGGAACCATTACAAAGAGATGAGAGCAGTACATGGTAGAAACTCTGTACTTGCTAGTGAAGCTTTGTAGATATTTCTTGATGTAAACTACCAGTAAGGAACTATTCCACTCAGAAACAGATTTCTTATGAAGAGGATATCCTTAATAATTGTAAGATTAAACGAGTACTTACCAAGTATGAAGTTTGATCGTAATTTCACGAACATTTAACGACGTCACAGTGGTGCACAATGAGACGCTCCCCCACCATTCCACTATCAGTCCATTTAGAGAGTAGGTTTTAGGAAGCAGCCACCAACTACCGCTGAGAGCCCATGCCCCAAAGTGAGCTCCGTGAATAGATAGGGCAGGGAGGGAGGGCATTGTGCACCACTGTGACGTCGTTAAATGTTCGTGAAATTACGATCAAACTTCATACTTGATAAGTACTCGTTTAATCTTATAATTTCACGTCACAATATTTAACTGACGTCACAGCGGTACCCAATGAGAGCTTTAGAGAGGTTCCTAAAACCTACCAAATCACACAAATTTCAGAGAAAGGTTCAGTATGGAGCCGTGAAAAAGAAAATCCATAGGAACAAAGTAAAGCACAACACTGTAATTCAGAAGATAGAAAACATTAACAATTATCAAAAAAATAGTGAAACACAGTCCCACAGGAACATGGAAAGAAAAATCACCCATCACCCATACCAAAAATGGGGTCAAAGAACCCTCACATTAAACCCTGAGCAGAGGAAAAGGCCAAACATTATATGACAAAATTGCCCTCGCAAACTGTCCATGCTGAGCGATGGGCTTCTGGTAGTGTTGCGTAAAGGTCGACTCCCTGGCCCAACCAATGGTGGAGACACTCGTGGATAACGGCAAAACCAGGGCCGCCTTGCTGGATGATGCAGATCTAGTCGAATGGGGAGAAAATATAGTAAGGTCAATGCCAGCAGCCCCCATTACATCTCTCACCCAACGACGCAAAGTATCACGAGAGGCCAACCGTACTGGAGGTCGTGTCTTTAAGAAAAACCCCGTAAACGCTCCTCGGAAGGTTGTCCTATCAAGATAATGCTCAATGGTGTGCACAACGCATAAGCAGTTGTTATACGGGTAAGCCTCAAAGATCACCCTTGACAGAAGGACCCCAGGACGGGAAGTTTTCACCAGATCGCCAATCTCAAAAACAACCCGAGTCTCAGAGACAAACAAATTTCTTGTGTCCAGCAAATGCAAGGTCTGGCCACGTTGGCCAGTCAACAAGAACATAAAAACGACCAATTTTATGGATAACTGAGGAAAGGACAAATCCTCCGTGGGACCCAGACTGCAGATATTAATCCAGAACTAGCTGAGGATCCCAATTCATGAAACGGGAAACTAAAGGATGTTGTCCCGCAGGACGTCCATCAAAATTAGCAACTGCAGAGATGCCAGACTGGATAGTGTTCATAGAGCTGTACCCACGGCCTGTCCCTCGTTTAAATTCTGACAAAAGATAGTCCAGAAGGACATACACAGGTGGTAGAAATGGATCCACTTCCCTGCCGAGGCAAAATGACAACCAATTGTTGATATGCGGCCCATATTGAGCCTTCGTGCCTCAAAGGATAAACTGGGCAACCTCTGTCGAAAGGCCTTGATGTGTGAACGCTGCCCGGAGAGCACCATTGCTGTCAAGACCAACCCCCGAGCCCAAGGGTGTGCAAGAGTTAGCTGTTGCGGAAAAAGCAGAGGACAGCGTGGAAGCAAGACTGGATCGGCTGCCAATATTTGAAGGGCCACCAGAAACCACACCTGAGTTAGCCACAGTGGGAAAATCATCAGCGCCGTCGCCCCATAGACCTGCAGTTTCCGGAGAGCCCTGGATATCACACTCAAAAGTGGAAAGCATATAAACTCTTCCCACCCCAATCCAAGGTAAAGGCATTAATGCACATAGCAGATGAGTCTGGCCTCCAAGAAACATAGTCAGGTAACTGAGCATTTATCTGTGTAGCAAAAAGATTGATATCAGGAGTATAAAAACGCTGACAAACCATCCTGAAAATACACGGCTGTAACATCCTCTCACCATCCATCCTACTGACTCTAGACTCTATGTCTGCTGTCACATTGTATAAACCTTGTACATGCTGTGCCAACAAAATAATATCCCTAGAAGCAGCGCACTCAAAAAACTGTTCTGTAAAAGCATGAAGTGTAGATCGTGTGCTACCACAACGATCAATCCATGCAACCGCAGTGGTGTTGTCAGAGCGAAGCCTAATATGAGCCATTCTTATCCCGACAAAGTGACTGCAAGCCCAACAGAATGGCCCTTAACTCCAAAGAGTTTAAATGATCCAGCTCCTTGTGGGCCCAGTGACCTCCAGTTGTAAAGTCCCCCATCGAAGCACCCCAGCCAGTCAGGCAGGCATTTGTAAACAGCTAACATGTTGGAGAAGAGCGGAGCGACCTCTCCTGAAAAACTACATTAGTCACTCACCAAGTGACTAATTCCTGGGCATGAGCATCTCAAACAACGCAGTAATTATAATTGCCATAGGACCGAGAGAGATCCCTGATACGAATAATCTCCAGGTACTTGTAACGGAGAGGAGCTAACTCTACAGCAGGGCCAGAAGCCACCGCTAAACCAATAAAAGAGGACAAGTCTTGTAAGGCATAGCCCACCTGGGCCCGCGAGGCCTCTACTGATGAAGCAATAAAAAGACAGTCATCTAAATAACAAACCACAACCATTCCAAGGGACCGAAGGCGGGAGAGGACAGGTTTCAGTTACTTTGTAAAGGTGCGAGGAGTAGAAGATAACCCCTGAGGGAGACAAGTAAATTTAAAAGCGCAGCCCTTCCACCAAAACTGAAGCCACTTCCTATCCTCAGGCCTAACATAAACTGAATAATAGACGTCCTTGAAATCAACTGTAACAAAAAAACAGTTAGGGAGGATTAAAGGAATCACATCCTTCAGAGTGTCCATCTTAAAAAAAGAATATAAGGCACATGAACATTAAGGTCCATCAAGTTTAGAATAACCCTCGCCGGCCCGAACCAGCTTTATGATGGGAAACAAAACCATCATCTTCAGGTAAACAAAGCTCCACTATTGACTGTATGAGGAACTGATATAAGGCATCGTTCAGGGTCTGATCATCCGCCCGAGACAGGGCGAGAGGACGTGGAGGCACAGTCTGAAAATGTATGGATACAAATTCTAGAAATTTTCCCTTCACCACATGAATCCAAGGATCCTGCATGAGACAAAATCTTACACCCTCTAAAGTTATCAGGTGTATTAACTGAAGGAGGAAACCCGGAACTCACTGGAGAGGTTACTGCAGCTTTGGCCCATGCATCCCCCTCTCCTGGGGAGGCTGCTGGCCTAAAAAAGGCCGGAACTGGAAGTAGCACTTGCCAAGGTACTAATATGGCAAGAAAGCAACAGCTGCTTCCATTCCTAGGTCAGGTCACTTTGGGAATCACTTTTGAGTGTATCTAACACATCACTTTCCCTCACTAGCACAAGTTACTTAGGTGTTATTACAGTGTTACACCCGTCTCATTATGAAGGTCACCTAGGCGTTAAAGGGTGTGTTTTGCACATATAACACACTCATCTATTGCTTTTCTGTCACAATGACTTCGTTCATCAGATGTAAATTGTAACTTACTTGTTACTTGTCGTTATTTAACAGGTCCTACTCAGCCAATGGCGCTCTGCAGGACCGTTCACATATGATTTTATCAAAGAGCATATGAATCACGAAGTCATGTCATCAAGGTTGTAGCACTCAGAGAATAAGTATCTCTTTATTGTGTTAACAACTGACCACGGAGGCCGACCTAACCCTCACCGTTAGGCTAAATGTTTATAGGTTAGGTTAAGTTAGATAAAAAGTGAAGTTGGAAAGTCTGAATCAAGCAACACAAGAACAATGTCGGGCTCGGCGGGTGTAACACTGTAAATTTACTATTATTTTCATGTTTATATTTGTTATTTGTATAACGTTCAAGTTTTAGTCATTGTGCAGGATGGTAGAACACATCTCAGTGACAGGCTAAGTGACAGCAAAGATGGTCTGGATGGAAGCATGGCACTCCTCAAAGTTGCAGAGTGCCATCGTAATGGTGCAGCAGTGTCACCGTAATAGTGTAGCAGTAATGGACACAGATATACAAGTTACTAACACCCTCTCCAGGCACGGGAGAGCGCTCAGCTGACGTGAGGGCCTAACACGTGAAGGCGGAGAAGCGCAAGCTAGAGGAGGGAGTGTGGAAATATCTACCAAAGACCGACTCCTCTTAGCAGACTTATCTAATTCGTCCTTCTCCAAGCTCCCACGCTTCTTGCTACTCGAGGACGTAGAAGAGGGACGCCTTACGCCTGGGTGGCGACGTTAAACTGCGCAACCAGAGAGACAGAGAGGGTCAGATAAACACCATATGTTGTCTCCTAGGGCGGTAGGAATCAACCCACAGCTCCAAACTGCATAGTAAATAATACATATGGCAGTAAATGCATCCGTAGATCCAGATATATTTCACCCACAGTCAATTTAGGACTGTATAGGAGAAAGCTTCCCAGGCAAACTTCAACCAGGGAGAAGCAAAGCAGCTGACGTGTTGTTGACTTAACTGTGGGGAGGTAGAACATGAACTGATGGTGGAATGGTGGGGGAGCGTCTCAATGGGTACCGCTGTGACGTCAGTTAAATATTGTGACGTGAAATTACTCGGTTAAGCCCAAAGTATTTCACTCGTACATACGCGGAAAAAAGGTAGGCTGTCCTTCCATTGGCCCTCTCGGTGATGCAGACAACTTAGTATCCGACCCAAAGGAGATGGCTCATTTCTTAGGTACTGCTTTTGCCTCAGTGTTTACCATACCCTCTGGTCTTCCACAGTCACCACACCAAGTACATGATGGCTCCTTTCACCAGATACACTTCACAGTTCATGACGTGGCTAGGGAACTCAGTGCTATTAACCCTTCCTCTACAATGGGACCTGACTCTGTTCATCCGGCATTACTAAATCACTGCTCCACTAATTTATCCTCTGTCATAGACTACACCATACTTGACTGGACACTCGCAACAATCGCTGACAGACGATATTACATGTAAGCCCTATAGATTCCGCTGCTATGAGTGATGACAGATAATACTTCATATATCAGTTCATGTTCTACTTAGGACATTGTATTTCAAGTCTTTACAATCAGTAATGATTGCTAAACCATGGCTGAACCTAAAAAATTATTTTACAACTTTTGCAAATAGGAAATTAACATAAAGATTACAAGTGTACCGAGGGTCCGACGTTGTTTTACGAACAGAAAACGAATATAAAAATAATGGACAACTTTAATGATGAATAAAGTAAATAAAGTACTCGCTATATCCGTGGTGGTGCTCTTACAAATGCTTATCCACCCTTAGCGACACAAACATGAACATATACCTTAACACAAATATTCCTATTCTATCCTACCTAACTATACGTGAGGGAACTGATGGAAAAACGACCAAAATACACTCCCGCCACAAATATTGTTTGAGAGTCACTGGGTCCTTCTGGCCGTCGTCCTTGTTTGAGAGGCAACTCCACATGCAGCCTTCGTCAAACACCAACCGAAAAACAGTCTTTTGCTGGTCCTCTCGGCAGCTGTCTGGAGCGGGGTCACGGAACACTAGTCACTGACCTTCCGCCCAGACCGGTATATATATCCTCAGTTCCAGTGACGTCACGCGTTTTTCCCATCATCCTCTTTCGCTAGTAGTACCTACTCTAACCATAACAAGGTATCTTAACGAGCGTCGAGAATACGAGGATTTACCGGTGATTCCGCAAAGGAATCACCGTAATGATAGTTGGCCCGTTGTACTCGGTACACGGCTTTCCTCTTTAAGAAAAATAAATCCTCGTATTCTCACACTCGTAAGAACATGAGTTTATATATTATCAACATAAGTCGGGACCGGTCTTCTTCTTCTTCCTTCTTGTCTCTATGCAAGACTTCCGAGTCAGACGTGACTCTACCTCCTGGTCGGAATAGGTGAACCCAACTCCCAACCAGTCCTGGCAAACTGAGCAGGGTGGTGATCCTCGACGGGGTCTCACCAAAGCCTTCATCCATGGGGGGTGAACTTCCAGTCCTTTACCTGGGCACTACAGAGCCCCCAGGACTGCGGTGATCTCTGCTTCAGCTGCGGGACCAGTTTACCAGTTCGGCATCTCCTCGCCGCTGCAAAAGAGTTTTTATAGGCAGTAACCTTTCCTTTAACCACCCAGGGGTCTACTTACTACCATCTCTCCCTCTCAACACTCCTCTAGGAATTCCTCACAGGCCTTCGGGCTCTGCGTGGTTCCTCCGTGTCATCCTCATCCTCGGAAGGAAACACGATCTCGCTCATGTCGACTATAGAACCTCCATCACCCACAACTAGTGTTAACTTGTCCGCGGCACGGTGGATTGTGTAGCCGTTGACAGTGAGGTGATGGTTGTAATGATGGTTGTAGTAGTAACTGCCTCGTCCACCCTCGAAGTGGAGGAGTGTGTATTTGGCACCACCATAGTCGCCCTCACGTATAAGTTAATATCCCTAACTCCCGCGTCACACTCATCCGACGTTTCAATTTAAAAAAACATAGCATGGGCTTTCCGTTTCATTACCGTGGGCACCACCAACGAATCGAGCAAGGTGTTATTTCTTTTCTGTTTAGAATAATAAAGGACTCCATCTTCCTCTGATCGTGATGACCGACTTCTGAACACTCTGGTTTTATTGCTCCACCAAGCGCTTGTTCACCCACTTCTGTTATTTCCTCCTGGGGAAACCACGAGTCGCCTAACAAGTCTATCTGAGAATTCATAATTAAAATTTAATTGGAGGGGGGAAGGACCCATACGACCTTAAGAAAAAAAAAACTCTTCTTCCTCTTTCAAATCTAACCCGTGAATTGAATCTTAATCACACTAATCAAAAGTTAAAGCAAAAAAAAAATTCAAGAACTAAAAAAAAAATACCACCTGTTAAATTTAGTTAAGCCGTATCCACGCAGATACGGAGGGGAGGGGAAGGGTGCTCAGCGACCCGAAGGTCGCGACTCACTTACTAGTCCTGGGGTCCAGTGCCTGCAGGGGAGACTTGGAGCACTCTTCTCACCCTGGCTGAAAAATGTGCTAAAAGGATTCCCCTAATTGCTCATCTGGGTGTAACCCCAGTGTGCCTCAGGTTGGAAGGCATGGGCGTTGTTAATGGCGCCTCTCAGCTTATCATTTACTCTCTCTCTACCTTCGCGGTTAAAGTGTACTCCGTCAGATCTTAAGGAGTATAAAAAAGGCTTGGCACCAAAGGAAATAAATTCCTTACCCCGCAAAGCTCTCTTTTGGAGTTTGTTGTTAACTCCCTTGGCCACTTTATTATAAGCCTCCTGCTCGATCCTAGGCCTCCAACGTATTTCAGTTAGGCGTGGCTCAACTAGACAAATCTTTACCCTGGGGGTGCAACGAGCCTCCAGCTGTTCTACAATAAGTTTTATGTGATTGACGATGTCCTTCACCTGACACCGGGGGTGGATGTCATTACTCCCCAGCCACAAAATCACCATGTCATAACGGCTGTTGAATACAGCGGTCAGGTGTTCATTATGAAAAAAAAACCGGGCTGTGGCTCCAGGTGATTTAAATATCTGGACATCAATAGGAGAGGGTAAGTGGTCCAGGTGAGAGGGCACTTGGCTATGCCCTACAATGGCTACTTTAAACATCTAAACTACGATTATCCCTATTACCACTAAGAGAATAATAAAAAAAAAATGACTTGGGGGGCTAACTACCTACCTAACTAGCACTACGTAGCGTCCTCCGGACAACGTGGGCTGATGCGTAATTTGCATCCCACCGCTGCCACCACTGTACCGAGGGTCCGACGTTGTTTTACGAACAGAAAACGAATATAAAAATAATGGACAACTTTAATGATGAATAAAGTAAATAAAGTACTCGCTATATCCGTGGTGGTGCTCTTACAAATGCTTATCCACCCTTAGCGACACAAACATGAACATATACCTTAACACAAATATTCCTATTCTATCCTACCTAACTATACGTGAGGGAACTGATGGAAAAACGACCAAAATACACTCCCGCCACAAATATTGTTTGAGAGTCACTGGGTCCTTCTGGCCGTCGTCCTTGTTTGAGAGGCAACTCCACATGCAGCCTTCGTCAAACACCAACCGAAAAACAGTCTTTTGCTGGTCCTCTCGGCAGCTGTCTGGAGCGGGGTCACGGAACACTAGTCACTGACCTTCCGCCCAGACCGGTATATATATCCTCAGTTCCAGTGACGTCACGCGTTTTTCCCATCATCCTCTTTCGCTAGTAGTACCTACTCTAACCATAACAAGGTATCTTAACGAGCGTCGAGAATACGAGGATTTACCGGTGATTCCGCAAAGGAATCACCGTAATGATAGTTGGCCCGTTGTACTCGGTACACAAGTTTGAGTGAAAAATCGTGTGGGAGTTTTGTATTAAGCATATTGTTTATAGCAAAAATTTATGGCAAATTCGCAATAATTTCTGAAATAAAACATCACATATTGTGAAATCATCATTCCTGAATATGATTTGATTGTAATCAAATGTCATATTATCGTTATATCGGCTTGGGAATGAATTTTTCACAACAATTCGTGGCTTGATCTTGATGTCACAGGAGGTCTGAGTTGAGAAACTCTCGTTTATTCAGTATATATGCAACAAAAAAAATATTGCACTTCTTTTTTCAATGACGTTTTATGCGTATGAGAAAAATAGGATAGACGACAATACAAGAAAACACCCAAATATAAATTTTAATTCGATGCAAATATATCATTTACTTCTCGCATGACTAAATCAAGGCGAAAGAGGTCACAAGAAGAAGAAGAGGAAGACCAAAACAAACCTTTAAGGCGTGGTCACACTAGCTATTGATATCGATTGATCTGGGGTTATGGCTGGACTGGCCAGCCATTTGAGTGCTCATAAACATATTCTTCACATCACTCTGAGGTGTTTGCTTTTTGTTTGAGATTTCTATGATGATTTCAAGTATTTTATTCAAATAAAACAAACAAAAAATCGCCTCAGGACACATTTGCGAAAGACCCGATTTCAAGTGCACAGTCACGTATGGTGTATTCTATGGTATTGCATATCAATATAGACTACATGGGCTATGCATGTAAGTGTTTTCAGATTGAAATTCCAATATTCCTGGAAATTATTGCAAATTTGGTGTTTTTATTGGTGTCAGGATTTAATAATTGTCGCCCACCGATGACGTATGTTGACTAATTTGTTTTTGTTGCTCATAAACATATTCTTCAGATCACTCTGAGGTGTTTGCTTTTTGTTTGAGGTTTCTATGATGATTTTAAGTATTTTATTCAAATAAAACAAACAAAAAATCGCCTCAGGACACATTTGCGAAAGACCCGATTTCGAGTGCACAGTCACGTATGGTGTATTATATGGTATTGCATATTAATATAGACTACATGGGCTATGCATTAAGTGTTTTCAGATTGAAATTCCAATATTCCTGGAAATTATTGCAAATTTTGTGTATTTCTTGATTTCTTAGGATTTAATAATTGTCGCCCACTGATGACGTACGTTGACTAATTTGTTTTTGTTGCTCATAAACATATTCTCTACATCACTCTGAAGTGTTTGCTTTTTATTTGAGGTTCCTATCTTATTTCTAAGTATTTGATTTGATTTTTCTAAAAATCTGCCATAGGGCCTGTTTGCAAAAGGTCAGATTTCGAGTGTCCAGTCAAGTATGGTGTAGTCTATGGATGAAACTATCTAGAAAAAGTTTATCAGTATTAGCTGTTACATTATTTACCCCGCCAAGTGACCAAGAAATAGAAGGAAGGTTAAAATCACCCATCACTATTAC
The DNA here is from genome assembly GCA_036785275.1 of Cancer borealis. Classification (NCBI taxonomy): domain Eukaryota; kingdom Metazoa; phylum Arthropoda; class Malacostraca; order Decapoda; family Cancridae; genus Cancer; species Cancer borealis. The sequence continues at coordinate 67,021 of JAXIVD010000649.1, read as the reverse complement.
TTCCCTGTTAGTACAAAAATCTGTTAGGAAATTTATGAGTGTAATATTGTTATGTAAAGAGTAAGAGGGAGGTCTATAAACAACTACAATAAATATTTTGTAATCTGGAAGAAAGACTGAGCAGACGTTAGGTATTTTGATGTTCATGTTGAAACATCTGTAAGAATTATGTACATAAATGCCAACTCCATGTTTATGAACTAAACCAAAAAAGTCATTTCTGAATATGTTGTAATTAGGAATTGAAACTGCAGCATCTGGAATAGTACTAATTAACCAAGTCTCAGTAACTCCTAATACATGTGCATTATTTGAAAACAAGAAGTGCTTAAGAAACGAAACCTTATTGATAAGACTATTTACATTACACAAACCAACATTTAGTTGTGTAAAGGGGCAGTTTGGCCAGAAGAATCAGCGGAACTGGCAGGCTGGGGTGCAGGCTGAGCTGAGGCACCAGCTAGCCTGTTCCTTTGTCACCTCTCATACAGTTCTTTCCTTTGTTTGTATGTTAAATCCCTATTTATATAAATGCCATTGAACTCGTGGTTGTTTCTAAGATTTTTTGCTTCCATTACTAGTTTCCTACGTGTGTCACCCTCATCAATTTAAACTCTGTAAAGACCTTTGTTTTTATCAATACAAAATAAATCAGATATAGGTGGAGTGGTATTGAGAAGGAAGCGAGTGATGTTTACAATGCTAGTCCTTGCATCTTCATTAAGGCCCGTCTACACTAGGACTGGGCAGTCGAGGGGGCAGGCCGACCGACGAGGAGGTAATGGGGGTGAACGTCCTAACACGAGACAGACGTTGTCAAAAGCCCGCGCCTTCTCAGGCGGAGTGAAAGAGGAAGTTTCTCACAAATTTTCTCCGAACTTGAAAAGGAATGCCCTGATGGCTTTGAGAGCTACACCAGAATGCCTGTTATTTTATTATATAAATTGCTCAACAAGATTGAACCTTATATACGTAAGGAAGACACCCATCTCCGCGAGAGCATCTCTCCTGGCCCGCGTTCAGTCCGTCACTGACGTTCACTCACCCAATCAAATGCCTCGGCTCTCGCTCAAGACTGATTCGCCCATCGTCTAGCCCTGCCCACTTTACCATATATGGGAGTCGAGACTGGGCAGTCGCGCGATCCTCCGACTGCCCAGTCCTAGTGTAAACGGGCCTTTAGACTCGACCTTTACACCCCTGAATATGACTGATTCTTTCCTTTTTCTTCTCTCGTCCATTTCCACTATTTCCTCCCGAATAGACATTCTCAACTCATCCTCAGAGGTAGCCTGAATCGAAGAAGCAGAAGACGAATGCGAGGCCAGAGAGTCCACCCTTTTTGTTAGTTTGGCAATAGCTGAGCACAAGGACCTCACTATTACAAAGAGTTGAGCTATAGCTGGGTCACTTGGGGAATCCTTACTAGCTCCGTAGGACGAGCCCTACACTGAGTACAAACATATTCAACCCCAGCACCTCCTGCCTCACGAATGACATCAATCACACGATCAGATACCCCCATACACAGTGGACTAGGATGAAACCAATTATCACACTTGTCACATCCAATACCATCTTGACCAACAGCAACCTCACAGCTACCACAAGAAGACACAACAGACCCACCAGATAGACCATCAGTACGAGTTGATAACTTGATACCGGCGTGCCGCCATGATCAGCTGATCGGGGGTTCCCTCCTTTCTGGGAGAGAGTACCAACCAGTCCTTTTGTTCTCGTGATTGCACCATCTTGCTTTGGAGTTCTCGATGAGTGGCCAGCAGGACCAAAATTTTTTAAAGACTTGGGTGGCATGACGAGACACAACACTAATGATGATAAGCAGAAGTACAGTAAGGGGAGGAGAGAGAGCGGCACGTCTACCTTCCACGACGACTGTGTAAGTGTAAGAACATAAGAATATAAGAAATTAGGAGACTGCAAGAGGCCAGTTAATGACCTATACGAGGCAGTTCCTTGTCCTCCACCCTTGGAATAATCCAACATTTAGCCATCCCACCTGTCATCCCTATCCATACTCTCATCCAGCCGTCTTTTAAAGCTACCTATTGACTCAGCACTTACTACGTGTCTATCCAGCCTATTCCAATCGTTCACGACTCTGTGTGTGAACCAATATCTACCTATGTCTGTCCTGAATCTAAGTTTTTCTAGCTTGTACCCATTTCCACGTGTCCTATCCTGGCTACTAAATTCTAAAACCTGATCAATGTTTCCCTTATTAATTCCTTTTACCCATTTGAAAATCTCAATCATATCCCCTCTTGTCCTCCTTCTCTCTAGGGAGTGGAGATTAAGACGTTTTAACCTATCTTTGTAGGGTAAATTTCTCAGCCCCTGAATCATTCTTCTCTGAACTGCCTCCAAGGAGCCTATATCCTTCCTATAATAAGGGGACCAAAATTGAGCTGCATAATCTAGGTGGGGTCTAACTAGCGCTAAATACAACCTCAGAATGACCTCAGAACTCCTATTTGTCACACACCTACTAATAAATCCCAGTATCTTGTTGGCTCTATTTCTAGCTATAATACACTGTTCCCTGGGGCGCAAGTCACTGCTTATTTGAACTCCTAAATCCCTCACACTATATGACCTTCCTAAGGTAGTGTCATTTAATGTGTAGTCTACAGACCTATTTCCTTTACCTACGCTCATAATGCTACACTTGTTAACATTAAACTGCATCTACCATTTCTCTGACCACTCGTACAGCCTATTTAAGTCATTCTGCAGCATCCTAGCATCGTCTAAATTCTTTACCTGTCTTCCTATTTTTGTGTCATCGGCAAATTTACTGATATCACTATTTATTCCTGTCTCTAAGTCATTTATATAAATTATGAATAACAATGTTCCTAGTACCGATCCCTGTGGTACCCCACTAGTGACATTACCCCATTCTCATTTCTTCCCATTAATTTGTACCCTCTGTTCCCTACCAATAAGCCATCCCCTAATCCCTTCCCACCTATGCAGTGAGCCTTAACTTTACTTAATAGTCTCCTATGGGGTACTCTGTCAAAGGCTTTACTGAAGTCCAAATAAACTATATCATACTCGTCCCCTTTATCTATTGTTTCAAATACTTTCCTATAGAAGGATAATAAATTTGTGAGGCATGACTTCCCCTTGCTAAAACCATGTTGACTATGTCTAATTAGCTTGTGTTCATCTAAATGTTTCCTAATTGCCCTTGCTATGATAGCTTCTAACATCTTGCCTATCACTGATGTTAAACTAATTGGGCGGTAGTTACTATTTTCTGCTTTATCTCCTTTCTTGAATATAGGAACTACATTTGCCTGCCTCCATAGCCTAGGAACTATTCCTGTGTCTAGTGATTCTCTAAAAATCATTGCAATAGGTTCAACGAGTTCTTCTCTACATTCCCTAAGAATCCTCGGAAAAATGTCGTCCGGCCCTGGAGATTTAGTCTTTTTAAGTCTATCTATTTCCTTGCTAACTACTTCCCTACTTATGTCTATTTCGCTTAATTTATCATCCTCTTGTCCCCTAAAGATCTGTACTGGCTCCAGTTCCCTACCCGACTCTTCTTGAGAAAATACAGACAAGAAGTATTTATTTAATTCCTTACTAATATCCTCACCATTTTCTATCAAGCTGCCATCCATTCCTTTAAGAGGTCCTATTCTTTCCTTTGTTTTAGCCTTATACAACAGATAGAATCCCTTTGGATTCTGCTGGGCATCTCTAGCTATCTTAACCTCATAATTCCTCTTTGCAGTCCTAATATCCTTTTTAACCTTCCTAGCTAGGTCATTATACTGCCCTACTACCTGTACTTCTCCCCTTTTAATTTTTCTATAGAGTCCCCTTTTTAATCCAATTTCCCTTCTAATGTTGCTATTCATCCATTTTGGATCATTTTTATTTGACCTAATCCTCCTCTTAGGTATATGCTATTCCTGCCCTGTATGAATTTCCCTTACTATGTTATTATAATGCAATTCTACCTCAATGTTTTGGATCCTCCTCTCTGCCTACTCCTATACCCTCCCAATTTATACCCTGGAAATAATGTCTGAGGCCCTGGTAATTTCCTTTTCTAAAATCTGGTACTAAAGCAGTGTTCTGTTCTACCTGCCTCTTTGCATTAATCTTGAATCTAATTTCGTGGTGGTCACTAACATCAAATCTCGCTCCTATCTCAACCTGACTTACCAAAGTTTCATTATTAGTTAAGACCAGATCTAAAATATTTCCCTGTCGTGTTGGTTACCTTACAAGTTGTGTGAAAAAACCATCCTGGACGACATTTAAGAATTCCTCCGAGCACCCGTCTCCTGTCATACTATCCCAGTCTATTCTCCTATAATTAAAGTCCCCCATAATGCACACATTATTATACCTAGATGCCCTTGCAAGCTTCTGCATCAGGGGTGCACTAGCTGCTTCGCCTAAATCTGGAGGCCTATATATAATGCCTACAACTAACTTATTCCCTCCTATAATAATGTCAATCCATAATGACTCCGTATTCCTATGTTTTTATTGTGGTATTGACATAGCTATTTAATGTGTTTCTAACGTACAGTGCCACACCTCCCCCTCTCCTCCCTACTCTATCCCTGTGGAAAAAAGTGTACCCATCTATTCCTACTTCAGGTAAGAAATGTTTGCCTGCAATATCTAACCAAGTTTCTGTAATACCTATAATATCTAACTCTTCAACACATGCGATACCTCTAAGTGTGTCTATCTTATTTATTACACTTCTACTGTTTGTATAAAAGACACTTAGTTCATGCACCTCCCTCTCTTTACCCCGTCCTTTGTCACTATTACCCTTACCTCTATTAATATTTAGTTTCCCTGACTGGACTGCCTAACAGCCCTCTCAAGACACTCACTAAGTTCCTGCACTCCCTTCCTACTGAGGTGTACACCATCCCTGGCATAGAGCTCCTGTCTCCCATAGAACCTGCTCCACTCATCCATAAAACCTACCCCATCCTCCCCACACATCCTCATCAACCTCTCGTTCAGGCCAAGGGCATGTGAGAGCCACCAGCCTCTAACCCCCTGTACAGGGAGCACCCCTGAGACTATACACCTCCTACCACTCTCCCTTATCTCCCTCAGAAGCTCCCTATACCTAAGCACTAGCTCCTCTGACCTTACCCTGCCTACATCGTTCACGCCCACGTGAACCACCACTAACGCCTCTTTCCCTGTCCCCTCCACAACCTTCTTGTATCTCTCTACCACGTCCTGTACTTCGGCCCCAGGAAGACAACACGTCATCCTCCTTGCCCTGTCGGCTTCACAGAAGGTCTCGTCTAAATACCTAATCCTAGAGTCACCCAGAACTAACACTTCCTGCGACCCTTCTAAGCCTTCCCTGTCCTTCCTCACCTTCCCACCCTCCTTCCTCTCCTTCCCATCTAACTTCCTCTTCACTATCTTCGCCTTGGGTGTCCTGTCCCCTTCACCTGCTCCTACTTCTATCACCACCTCTTCCTCTTCCTGTGTAGCTAACAAGCCAAACTTGTTGCTACATTCTACCTGACCCAGGGGAGGAAATTCCACCTCACACAAGGGAGGGTTCACGCTCCCCTTCCCTCCCCTACCCACAATCCTCCAACTATTCCCCCCTTGTCTCTGACCTGAGTCACCTGACCTAACCTGACCGGAGTCTCGTGACCTGACGCTAGCTTCCTGCCTTAGCTCTAATAACTGTTGTCTCGTCTGTGCCAACGAAACTTTCACCTCCTTAACCTCTTCCTCTAAGGCTACATTTCTAGCTAACACTTCACCCAATTTACATCCACTTACCTTACATTGTCTCTCCATTCCACAAGAACCACACCTCACCACTCCCCCCTCCAACACCACTCCACCCTCCATACCTCCTATATTGAGTACTACGCACTCAGTCATCTAAATACTTTTTCACAAAAATGTACACAAAACACAATAAAATACTTATGGTAAAAATATAGCCTGGTATCCCTTGTGTTGCCACACAAAAACACAATAAAATATCTGTAATGGATAATACAACCTGGTATTCCTTGTAGCACGAGCGAGTACCAGCACGTCCTTCTCTCAGCAGGTCAGGCTCACCACTGACTTCATATTTATATTGATATCGTCCCAGCAGTAGTTATGCAGATTTACCGTCAATATTTATCAGAGGGTAATTAAACTTATAGTATCCAAAACAATTTAAACAGTCACCATCACCAACATGTGATATCAAACTCACTCAATCAGAGCTCCTCGTTGCCAGATATAGCGTTAATAAATCTTACATTATCATACTCAGATACTCACAGATGATTTTCTGGAAAAAGGCTTACGTCTGTGGCTCCAGTTCTAAATCAACGTTACTTTCTATCCAATAGTCGTGTGTGGTGGTAGATACCATGCTATGACAGATAACCCTCACTCAGCTCACTGCCCTTGGTGCCCAACCTGACACTTCAAAAAACATATTGCACTGTCCTCGTCACCACTCCCACCGCAAGGCACTCGTCCACTCACTGTCCTCTCGCCACCTCTGCACACTAACAATAATTTACCTCTTTGGAAGCTCTCAAGAACGTTACCAAACGACTGTGAAATCAGAAGTTCAACTATAATCTGGCAGTGGCGGCTCGTGTATAGGCACTGCGGAACTGCAGCACCCCGTATTTTCCACTCGATATTATCGAGAACATTCAATATGTGGTGCCCGGGTGGGGGGGGGGGGGACGTATTTAAGTTGTGAACCTTAAACTTTCTTATTATTTAATTTCTTTTACTTTCACTGCTGTTGGACCACCATTGTGGTGCCCTGACATTTGTTTAACTTTTAAAGGGGAACTATTATGACAATTATCAAATTATTTACTTTGGTTAACTTTAAAATTTATTAATGGTCACTGATGTTGTTTAAAGCGTTTACATGTGTCGCCAAACTTCCAAATATCTTGCCCTGTTTTCACGAACACGAATAAGGAGAAATGTCTTGGTTGGTGTTGCCACAATTTTCCTAATATATATTTCAATCTTAATGCTTGTTTTTAGTTTTCTTTTATATTAAAAGCGACATATATTATATACATATTTTAAATTCCAAGCACTGAAATGATCCCAAACATCTTAATTTCTTCAGATTTATTCGAAATAGATATCATGGTTTCTCCGTATATTTCGCATCGCTTCCACCCTTGACTCCACCTAAGGTAGAGGCCAACATCTCGCTATGTGATACAAATTCCCTTATATATTACAATCATTATGCTTGTTTGTGGATTTTTGTTATACTAAAAACAACATTAATAATGTAAATGTTATGTATTTCAACAACTGTCATGATCTCAAACATCTTACTTTCATCTTATTTATTTGAAATGTATATCCTGCTGATTCTGTATTGAAACTACAGCACTGCAGCCGCCACTCTTTGGCTCTGGCCAGTGGCCACAACATACCTTCTCCGCATTCAGACTACCGCACCAGTGGTATTTTGGTATGTGTTGCAGTTCTGAAATAAATTAAGAAAAACAGCAGAATACTTGTAAGACAAAGAATGTTGAATGATATTAATGTCCCTTGGTTTGTTTTGGTTAGTTGGTTAGTGAGGGTTGTTGGGTATTAGTATTTATTTATGGTTATGAGAACATATTTACAAGTCAAGTTTGGTGTTCTGTATTACATTATCTGTGTCGGGGCTCGGGATTGGGGTTCCTTTAAAGCAGTGGTTCTTAACCTTGTTGGAGGTACTGAACCCCACAAGTTCCATACATGCATTCATCGAACCCTTCGTAGTTGGAAAAATAAAATGTGTTTTTTTTTTCTTCAAATTCAAAACATATGTATATAACTATATACTGTATTAGTGCACAAACTGTATCATGCATCATTTGCACACAAAATCAATGTGTTCAAAGAACAAAACATGAATTTCACACAAAAACATAATGAATATTTACTGCAAATCAATGTGACTTTTGCTGTTGCCTCTCAGAGACAATTTCAGAAATGCGCGGCTTCACCTTGGTAAGTGCCACTCTCATATAATTTTCGCAACAAAGTCTGTTCCTTTTCTTCGTTTTTATGTCTACCATCCTCGAAAAGGACTGCTCGCAAAGATATGTTGTAACAAACGGTATGAGTATCTCGAGGGCTTTCTTAGCAATAAGAGGGTACGCTACGATTTGGTGACACCAAAACGTTGAGAGCGTTATTGTTCTGAAGAGTTGCTGTTGAACCTGGCTCTGCTGCAGTTCAATGATTTCGTCCAGGTATTCATCATTGACATCTGCTGTCGCAACACTAAACGTGAACGGCTGTCTCACCCATGCTGGATATGACTCTCTGGTGGGGAAGTATCCGTCGAGAGACTTTGCGAGCTCATCTAAGTGCATGGCAATTGCTTGTTTCAGTTCCCCGGGTACAGAAATGTCCCCGATACCGGACACGTCTTCGATCTTACTTACACAGTCATCCAGCAGGGGAAAGTTTGCAAAGTTATCATTCTCTGTTCGTCGTTTCCATAACGGTAGCTTTTTTTGAAAAGCCATCAGATTTTCTTCCGCTTCGATGATGTTGACTCCACCGCCCTGCATCTGTTGATTGAGGTGATGGCAAAAACACGATTCAGCACCTTTCCCCGGGATAACCAGCGAACGTTTGAATGGTACAGAAGTATTTTGAATTCAGAGCCCATTTCATTACACAGCTCTTTGAAGATGCGGTGCTTCAGAGCACTATTTCGCACATAATTCACACATTCCACTACAATTTTTAATACTTCTGCGAGTTTTGGAGGCAAGATTTTTGTTGCCAATGCATGCCTGTGCAGAACACAGTGCGTAACAATGATGTGTGGTGCATCGGCTTTCACCAGCGCACTGAAACCAGATTTTTGTCCCAGCATGACTGGAGCTCCGTCCGAACAAACTGCAGAAACCATATCCCACGAAAGATCGTTGTCTCTGAAGAAGTCATCCACAAGTTTCTTCACGTCGGCTGCCTTAGTTGTTGTTGTGAGAGGCCTACAAAATAAAAAGTCTTCCTTTATCATGTCGTCTTTCACATAGCGCACAAACACAGCAAGCTGGCTTAGACTGGAGACATCGGTGGTCTCGTCGAGTTGGAGGCTGAATTTTGCTGGGCTTGAAATCAGATCTGCAACTACTTGAGCTAAGATGTCATGGCTCATGTCATCTATTCTGCTGCTGATGGTGTCATTTGAAAGAGGAATTTGTGACAACTTATTTTCAGCAGATTTTCCCAGCATGATATTCGCTATCTTCAACGCAGCTGGTTTTACGAGTGTTTCACCAATGGTGTGTGGTTTGCCCTGCTTTGCAATCAGGTACGCAACTTCGTATGATGCTGTTAAGACCGGTTTGTCGATGGGTACAAAGCCGAAAACAGGCAGAGTAGCCTTTTCATCGAATCTGGCTCTCTTCACCTTGAATTCAGCAAGCGTTGTGTTCTTGTATTTCCCATCTCCATGCAGCTTTAGGAAGTGTTCCCTTAGTTTTGCCGGTGCCAGACTAGAATTGCTCAACTTGGCATTGCAAATCATGCATTGAGGACACTGACTCCCATCACGTTCCGTTATACACGTGAATCCATACTGTACGTATTCGTCCGACCACTTCCTTTTTTTGCTCGACATAGTTAGTATCAAGGGATTGAACTATTAAAAGGGAAATCACAAATGACGTACGATCAAGACAGTCACAAGTCGACTACTGAGTGGACCGAGTTGCCTGCAGCACAGATATCAAGGCCAAGCGATGTGGCGTGATCAGCTGCAGCCAATGATGGCCAAGCAGAGCGTGACGTCACGAATCATACGAGCGGGGTGAACCAAACCGCCGAACCCCTGAAACTGACTCACCGAACCCCTGGGGTTCGATCGAACCCAGGTTAAGAACCACTGCTTTAAAGTGAACGGAGGATCCTCGGGAACCAAGAATGAACCCTGTCTGGGGCTCCATCACTTTAGTTCTTGGAGAACCAGAAACTCTTCCCATCCTTAGACTTCTGTCCAGGTTTTTGCTGGTGCCGTTGTGGAATATCTTGAAGTAAAGTTCGGTCGAAAAATGTTGGGCCACAGTCCATTCTGGTATGTGTTGCAGTTCTGAAAATTTTGGAGAAAAACAGCAGAATACTTGCAAGACAAAGACTGTTGAATGATATTAATGTCCCTTGGGTTTTTTTGGTTAGTTGGTAAGTGGGTGTTGTTGGGTATTAGTATTTACTTATGGTTATGAAAACATTTACAAGTCAAGTTTGGTGTTCTGTATTACATTACCTGTGTCGGGGCTCGGGATTGGGGTTCCTTGAAAGTGCACGTAGGGTCCTTGGGAACCAAGAATGGACCCTGTCTGGGGCTACATCACTTAAGTTCTTGGAGAACCAAGAACTCTTCCCATCCTTAGACTTTCATCCTCTCCCATACTTGAAGTCCTGTGATGGATATCACAAGCGTAGCAGAAGCTAGCGTGTGTGGCTGTGTGCGAGCGTGCGTGTGTGTAGAGATTGCCCCCTCACTTGCCTGAGTTGACGAGGGCCTCAGAGAGCTGTTTGAGGGTGGTTTTGTGTTCGAAACTGGATCTGTCTTCAGTGTCAAAATTTTCTTTGACTTACATATTTTTGTGCAATATACAAACATCTTATTTTACTTTAATTTGATTAAAATAATTGTAAACAATATGATATGCTTTTTACTTATTATTAGGAAAAAGGGAACAATTGTAAGTCGAAGCTACAACCACAAAATGCATTGAAACATCAACACCCACACAGGTTTGAATGCCACATCTTGTTATTTTCTACATTTTTCTAATATATTACAAGCTTTTTGCTTGTCTTTGGCGTTCTTCTAAATTAAAAACAATATATATAATATAAATCTTATGTAGACGATCAACTATAATGGTCTCAAACATCTTACTTTCCTCTGATTTATTTGAAATATATACCCAGATTCTTTCTCATGAAAACACACACATCCGATTCGCTCCACCCACGTAGAGGGCCCACATTTCGTTATTTTCAACACTTCCCTAATATATTTCAAGCTTTATGCTTGTTTTTGGTTAGCTTTTATATAAAAAACAACATATATATTATAAATCTTATTTATTTCTACAACTGTTATGGTCTTGAACGTCTTACTTTCCTCTTATTTAATCGAAATATTATCTCGCTCAGTGTCTACACAGATGAAGTTCTGAAGTTTGATGAGCTGTGATTCGTTACATGACCAGAGGCAAAACACTCGCAAACGCAGAAATTCGTATATTGAAAGTGTTTGCGATATGTTGGTTAGAATTTGCCTAGTCATTGCATCTTGGCAAGTGGTCTTGACATTACATGTAAACGCCTTTATTTCCCTGTCTATAAACAAAAAGAAAAGCTGCCACCACCCCTAGAAGTTTAATGAGAACTAGAGGATTCTCAGAGTATTTAATTACTTCCTTAAGGGAAGTACTTGAAAGAGAGAATAATTATGACTAGGGAAATATAGGTGACCAAAGGGGAATTAACTTAACAATTTATCTGGCTGGTAGAGTGGACTGAGTGTTACTAAGGCACATGGGAAACGTGGATCTGTTTCATATCCTTTTTCAAGTCGTGTGAGCACTTACCTTACCACACCATAGGAGGGGTTATTATATAACGAAATCGCTACTTTTGATTTAACTAAAACTATTTATTCATTGTATATTTTGGAGAACACAGGCTGGACATTGAATTTTATACCATAGCATACACTAAAGCATCAGAAGATTTAATTGCTTATAACAGTAATAACACAATAAAAAATTTTTTTTTAAAACACAGAGTTGGTATTACCTTATTTCATCCCGAGACATCAACTCTTTCCATTTATCACAATTTTATATCCTTGACTCCCTTCCCTAAATAATTCACCCTATAAATGTTATAAATTTAGTAACTGGGCCTGAGAGTAGTTAAGGAACCTTCTCTCAGAGGGGAACCTTTAGTCCTCCTTATTTTCCTGAACTAGGGTGAAGTCATTAATTCCTGGTTACACGAATTGGCTTCATAATTACATATTGCGACCCTTCCTTTTCACAACACCGAGGATTATCACGAGATTCCTACTCCTGAGTATATTGGCTGGGTCTATCAGACCGTCCTACGTGACACAAGGTTTATCCTTTTTTACTAAAGCACAACACTGAGATTTGGCCTTGGCTTTCTAGCCATACATTTCACTAAAAGAAAATGAAAAAAAACAAGAAATGGGTGCATGGTGTCGTGGAGGCACTCCATATTCCCTGTAAGCAGGAGAAAGGGTGAGCGTCCACTCACTTGGAATAATTCACTTCCCTTAAACTCAGAAGTTAATACATAGTCACTATATCATGAAAATTACAATGAAAAAGATATATGGTACACAATGGAATATTATTATGGGGGAAAAGGGACCATTTGAAACATTTGAAACATTTTATTATCCCTAGTAAAACAAAACAAAAAACAAGAAGAAATTGTTATATACAATGAACATAAAAGTAGGGAGCCCATCTAAAGCTTCAGCTTTTTGGGCAGTAGTGGAAACTATGTGCTGGATAAGGTATTGTTATAGTATGTATAAGTATACTATTATAATTACCAAGCACAACTATGTATCTAGACTGAACATACAGACAAGAAAATAAGACAAAATATATATAATAATAATAATAATGATGATAATAATAGTAGTAGTAGTAATGATAATAATAATAATAATAATAATAATAATAATAATAATAATAATAATAAATAATAATAATGATAATGATAATAATAATAATGATAATGATAATGATAATAATAATAATAATAATAATAATAATAATAATAATAATCTTAATATAAGGAAATTAAGTAATAATGACCTTAATAAATAAAGAAATAAAACATTTGTGATAGAATGACACAATAACTCACTAGGGTGAGAACACATAATGACATAGAGATGATAATAATAATAATCTTAATATAAGGAAATGAAGTAATAATGACCTTAATAAATAAAGAAATAAAATATTTGTGATAGAATGACACAATAACTCACTAGGGTGAGAACACATAATGACAGCAAGACAAATAAATGATTAAAGAATTGTGATGCCTCCAATTTAATCTCAAATAGGCCTACTGAATGTACCTTTTTGTTTTGTTTAGTCTGCCCTTAGATCCTGTATTCCCAAGGGGATACTGCATTATATAAATGTTTTTACTCACACATCATTCATAATTTTATACTATATGTTTATATTAATGTTTATATTAGAATTGTTTCTCCAAGCTTTCCAATCCTATGCAGTCAACCCCTCCCACCAGACAGTTTTCTATGGAAAGAAATTAGTATCATAATCTAATCACTATTAATAGTCATTAACCTGTCAAAATGCTCTCCATAGTCTAATATAATTAATCTACTTAGTTATCTTCTCACAAAACTTTGTTAAGGATGACGTAATATTGCATCATGTGAGGCGATCATGCCCCGGGGCCCGGGACGTGCAAAAAGTCACGTAGACAAAAATGTTCCCCTATATAGTAATCCAGAGATCAGGTTCAATAGATACCTAAATGTCACTTATTTAGCGTCAAAATTAATTTCCTATCAACTGATAACTATTTCACGTCTCAATAATCAATTAATAATAAGATCAAAGGAGGAATATCCTCGAAACCCCCCCTTCCCCCTTCTCATCTCCCGCCTTTTTCCCAGACAGCGTCACTCGTGGTTCACCATTGATTGTGTTCACAGGTGAGTGACATCGCTCTCGAAATCCCTCAATATTTGTGAAATTCAATGCCTCTCGCCATTATTATATAGTCCATAATCTTCCCCAATAGTCTGACAATAAATGTAAACCCCTATTGAGATCTATTATAAGTGGATAATACCAATTTCCTTCTCTTAAAGAAGGACAACGTGGTTTCAAAACCGCATGGTCCCCTATTCCCTACAAAATATTTCATGGTGTACAATATATATTTTTCACGGTAATTTTTATATGTTATTGTGACTGTGTATTAACTTCTGAGTTAAGGAAGTGAATTATACTGACTCGTGGTTCACCATTGATTGTGTTCACAGGGAAAGAATGCCTCCACGACAGTTACACCAATTTCTCATTTACTTTCTTTTGTTTTTGTAGTTAAATGAACGGCTAGAAAGCCACTGCCAAATTTCCAAGTTAAGCTTTAGGAAACTATGTGTCACGTAAGACGGTCTGATAGACCCAGCCCATGTATTCAGGAATAGGAATCGCGTATTCCTACTTAGTGAGGAAGAATTATACTATGTATGCATAAACAGAAACATTGAGATCACCTTACTTTCGGAAATCCCCTGAGAAAAGGTTCTTTAACTGTTCTCAGGCCCAGTTACAAAATTATAACATTTTTAAGGTGATATTTTTCAGGGAAGGGAGTCAAGGGTATAATGTGTAATGTGTGAAGAGTTTGGTATCTCGAGGTGAGATAAGTATTGCCAACTCTGTATTTATTTTCTTTTTGAGGAAGGTGAAGTTTTTCTGCCATGAGCCATTAAGTTGTCTGATACTATAACTAAGCCGTGTTTCTAAGAGTCAGTGATCAGCCTGTGATATTCAAAGTATACATTAAATAAATAACTCAAGTAAAATCTGAGAAAGTGATTCTGTGTTAATACTAACCTTCCGTTGGTGTGGTAAGGTTAATGTGGGAGGTGCTCAACACTTGAAAAAGGATATGAAACAAATCCACGAATCCATGTGCCTTATTGAAACTCAGTCCACTCTACCAAATAACTAAATTGTTAAATCAGTTCCCCTTTTCTTTCATTGGTCGCCTATATTTCCCTGGTAGTAATTATTTTCTCTTTCGAATATTTTAACTTCCCTTTAGGAAGAAATTAAATTTCCTGAGAATCCCCTAATTCTCATTAAACCTTTGGGGGTGGTGGCAGCTTTCTTTTCTTAATATTCAGGAAATATCCAACATCAGGGACCATTAACTACTATTAACAACAACAAACAACTATAAATAAAAAATAACGCCCCCGTCCCCCCCCCGGGCACCACAGAATAATAAATAAAAAGAAATAACACAGACATACTTGTACATTTAGTAATTGAGGAGTGTATGTTTTTTAAATTGTTTTTTAAAGGAGTGTATAGAAGGTAAGATTTTTATACTGTTAGGGATAGAATTCCAGGTTTTAGGTCCAGAATAAGAAAGTGAATGTTGGAAAAGTGTTAAGTTATGGGCAGGTATACGTAACTTTTCATTGTTACGGGTGAAATACGCATGTTGTGGTTGTAAGTGCATATCTGTATCATTTTTTACCTTTTTATACATGTAAGTACTAATCTGTAGCTTATTAATATCAAAGAGTTTTAATGATTTGGTTTCTTTAAATAGAGGTTGTGTGTGAGCAAAATAATCGCTGTTAGTAATTATTCTTATGATTTTCTTTTGGAGTCTGAACAGTGGTAAGACGTGTGTGGGATAGGTGTTGCACCAGGTAGGTGTACAATAGTATAGGTGTGGTAAGACATGGGCATTGTATACAACTTTCAGAACATCAATGGGCATTAATTCTTTAATTTGATATAACAGAGATACTATTCTGGATAATTTAAGGGTTTGGTTTGCTATATGGTGTTTAAAGGTCATAGTATCATCATCCGTTATGCCCAGTAGTGTGTGTTTGTCAGTTCTTGTTATAGTGTTATGAGAAAAATATAAAGATGGAAGCACTGATAGTGGTTTATTAGTGAATAACATATAAAAGGTTTTATTTAAATTTACTGTTAACCTATTACTCAGATACCATTTATGAAGGATTTTCATGTCAGTGTTTGCTAAATGTATCATATTAGTCGAATCTTCACCAGTGATATATAAGGTTGAATTATCTGCGAAAAGAATTGTTTTAAAGTTTGCAAATATATTACTTATATCATTTATATATAAAAGAAAAAGAATCGGACCCAGAACACTGCCCTGTGGCACACCATATTGAATGGATAGTGGCGGTGATATAGTGCTTTGAAACTTTGTTGATTGGGACCTGTGAGATAAATAGTCTTGGAACCAGTCATGAATAATGCCTCTAATTCCATAGAAGTATAGTTTTTGTAATAATATGTCGTGCCTAACAGTATCAAAAGCTTTGGTGAAGTCAATAAATATACTTAATAGTGAATGTTTTTTGTCCAAACTGCTATAAATTTCTTCAGAGAAAGTTCTTAGGGCATCAAACGTGTTTAGGCCTTGGCGAAAACGAAACTGGCTTGGGTTTAGTATATTATGATTTTCTAGAAAGTTTATTAGGAATTTCTTCATGAGTTTTTCAAAAATCTTGGAAAAAATATTTAATAAAGATATTGGTCTATAGTTACTTAGTTCATCTTTAGCTCCTTTTTTGTGAATGGGGACAACAGTTGCGTGTTTAAAAAGTTGAGGAAATTTACCGTTATTGATAGAATTATTGAAGAGTAGAGTCAAAGGTATTGCAAATTGGTTTTTGCTAGATTTTAACACAGATACAGGAATTTCATGTACATTGCATTTTTTGTTTTTTAGAGAGTTGATTACATTAATTACATCCTGGGGTATGATTATAGGAATTGCCATCGAATGCAGATAGTCACCTCTAAGGAAGCTGAGAGGATTTGTGGTGGAAGGCGGTAGACTTTGATCCAAGTTAGGTGCAATATTTGTGAAAAATTCATTGAAAGCTTGTGCAATTTCTAAAGGTTCAAAATTTTTTTTGCCGTTACAGAGTATGTGATTTGAGGCACTGTTTTTATGGTTATAGTTAGAAAATTGGCGAATTGTTTTCCATATCTTATAAGTATTATTTTTAAAACTGGTAAACTGAGCAATATAGTAAGATCTTTTTGCTTGTCGTATAGTAGTATTTAACATATTGCGGTATTGTTTATATTGAATCTCTGTTACAGCACCTAATTTATAATCTTTGTAAAGATAATTTTTTGTCCTTATAGAGTTAAGTACTGATTGTGATATCCAAGGATTGTTTAATCTCTTTTCAGTTATTAATTTGGATTTAAGTGGGAAACAATCGTCAAAAGCTTTTTTAATTTGATCTATAAATTTTTTACTGTTGTCATTGACATCGTTGTTATCAAGGAGAGCATTCCAGTCGATCATACTGATTTTTTGTGCAAATTTTTCCTTATTTGTTTCATTTATTATCCGAAACTTAACTTTATGTAATTTATTAGATTTGGAGGGAACAGTAACGTTAAGAAAAATTGGCAGATGGTCTGATATTGGGTAGTGTATTATTCCAGATGAAAAGTTAGAGAAAAAATTTGTAAAAATATGATCCAGTAGAGAAGGTTCACCTAGATTGTAACTGTCTGGAAAACGTGTTGGTCTGGAAATGTGTGGAAAGAAATTCATTGTTTGGAGAGATGCAAGAAAATTATTGGTTGGGATATGAGTAGTGTGCTCCAGCAAATTGATATTCAAATCACCTATTAGAATTATTTTTTTGTTAGTTACAGTGTTATTTTGTAACAGTGCACTTAGGGTGTTTGTAAATTCTTCTACTATTTCATGTTTGCTGTGAGGTCGGTATATTGCACAAACTATAAAAGAAAGAGAATTTAGAGTAATTTTAACGGTATTGATTTCAATATTATCATTAATAAAGGTTAAATCCTGCAACTGTTCAGACTGCAAATTATTTGAAATAAAAATGGAGACTCCACCATGTGCCCTGTTAGTCCTACCGAGGTGATAAGAGTGGTATCCAGGAAGCTGATGAAAGTGTTTGTTGTTGGTGTTTAGCCAGGTTTCAGTGATTGCCAAGATATCTGGGGTAGTGGAGAGGGTGTTAAGGAAGGCTGTAATGTTATCAATGTTTTTGGTGAGGGATCTGAAATTAATATGCACAATATTTAATTTGTTTGTGTCATGGAGGGGTATCATGTTGTAGGCATCAATATCGAAGTAGTTAGATATTATATTAAAATCAGTATGTCCATGTAGGTGGTTAATGATGTCAAGTGCTATGTCATCAGTGTCTGCGTGTGGGTGATTATTGTGATCGAATAAGGTGTTATAAAGGTGGTTCATTGAAGGTTTATAAAATTGTGAATGAAATCTAAGTAAACCAAACAATAAAAAAAAAAATAAAGAAGCGAGTAAAAAACAAAATGCAGTTAAGCTGCACCGGGTGTGATATAATGTAATGTTTGATATTATGGTTGCGTCAGAATAATAATAATAATAATGGAGAAAATATGGTGCCTATATAAATAATTACACTAATAACAGTAATAAATCAGCAGTGACAGTAGTACTAGTAGTAGTAGTAGTAATATTAATAGTAGTAGTAGTAGTAGTAGTAGCAGTAGTAGTAGTAGTAGTAGTAGTAGTAGTAGTAGTAGTAGTAGCAGTGATAGTAGTACTAGTAGCATCAGTAATAGTAATGTAATAATAATTATAGTATAAAGTGTAATAATGGAACTGTAATAATAGTATTTAATAGTAGTGGTAGTAGTAGTAGTAGTAGTAGTAGTAGTAGTAGTAGTAGTAGCAGTAGTAGTAGTAGTAGTAGTAGTAGTAGTAGTAGTAGAGTAGTACTAGTAGTAGTAGTAGTCGTAATAGTAGTAGTAGTAGTAGTAATAGTAGTAGTAGTAGTAGCAGTGATAAAAGTACTAGTAGCATCAGTAATAGTAGTGTAATAATAATTATAGTAAAAAATGTAATAATGGAACTGTAATAATAGTATTTAAAAGTAGTAGTAGTAGTAGTAGAAGTAGTAGTAGTAGTAGTATTGCTAGTAGAAGTAGTAGTCGAAATAGTAGTAGTAGTAATAGTAGTAGTAGTAGTAGTAGTAGTAGTAGTAGTAGTAGTAGTAGTAGTAGTACTAGTAGTAGTAGTAGTAGTAGTAGTAGTAATAGTAGTAGTAGTAGTAGTAGTAATAGTAGTAGTAGTAGTAGCAGTGATAAAAGTACTAGTAACATCAGTAATAATAATGTAATAATAATTATAATAAAAAGTGTAATAATGGAACTAAATAATAGTATTTAATAGTAAGAACAATTTTAGTTATAATAGAATAAAATAAATAATAATAATAATAATAATAATAATAATAATAATAATAATAAAGATAATAGTAATAAATATTATGGTTTGATATTATGGTTTCGTCAGTAGTAATAATAATAATGGTGAAAATATGTTAGCTATATAAATAATTACACTAATAAGAGTAATAAATTTAAGTAATTTATAAAAAGTTGAATATTTGCAGCAAAATCAGCAATGACAGCAGTAATAGTAGTAGTAATAGTAGCAGTAGTAGTAATAGTAGTAGTAGTAGTAGTAGTAGTAGTAGTAGTAGTAGTGGTAGTAGTAGTAGTATAGTAGTAGTAGTATAGTAGTAGTAGTAGTAGTAGTAGTAGTAGTAATAGTAGTAGTAGTAATAGTAGTCGTAATAGTAGTAGCAGTAGTAGTAGTAGTAGGAGTAGTAGTAGCAGTGATAAAAGTACTAGTAGCATCAGTAATAGTAATGTAAAAATAATTATAGTAAGAAAGTGTAATAATGGAGCTGTAATAATAGTATTTAATAGTAAGAACAATTTTAGATTATAGTAGAATAAATTAAATAATAATAATAATAATAATAATAATAATAATAATAATAATAATAATAATAATAATAATAATAAGGATAATAGTAATAAATAATGATGTTGACAACCGGACAGGATATGATATAAATTGTAGAGTTTAAAGAGCAGTATATAATGAAGAGCTAGGTATTTACCAGTAGAGAGGTGTAGTGCAATAAGAGCAGTACTAGTAGCAGTTGTGGATCATTTTGATACGGGTCCTTTGTGGTATAGATAGTAGTAGTAGTTGTCGTAGTAGTAGTAGTAGTAGTAGTAGTAGTAGTAGTAGTAGTAGTAGTAGTAGTAGTAGTAGAAGCAGTAGTAGTAGTAGTAGTAGTAGTAGTAGTAGTAGTAGTAGTAGTAGTAGTAGTAGTCGTAGTAGTAGTAGTAATAGTAGTAGTAGTAGTAGTAGTAGTAGAAGCAGTAGTAGTAGTAGTAGTAGTAGTAGTAGTAGTAGTAGTAGTAGTAGTAATAGTAGCAGTAGTAGCAGTAGTAGTAGTAGTAGTAGTAGTAGTAGTAGTAACAACAGTAGTAGCACTAAACCCATTTGTCGTTGTTGTCGTTGTTGTTGTTGTTGTTGTTAGATTGATGAAGCACTCTGTCTGTATGTGTCCATCATCTCAGGGTACTTTTCCAGGAAGGACATCAGTTGCTTCTCATCAGTAATAGTGTGTTTGATTGTAGAGTTGCGTAGTTTGATTGTGATTCTTCCATCTTGAGTGTAGCACTGTTGGAATTTTTGCTTGTGTTCTTTCCTGATGGTGAGTATCTTGTTTAACAGGCCTCTACGTTTGGGTGTTAGACTTTCATTGATGTATAGTTGGGGCCTGAGCTGGATACACGCCCCAACGAGGTCCTGTTTGAGAGACCGATTTACCAGTTTGACAATAATCGGTCTGTCGTGTTGTCTCCTTAAAAAGGAAGGAAATTACGATCATCCCCTTATAATAGACCTCAAAAGAGGTTTACATGAATTACCAGGCTAATGGGGAAGATTATGGGCTATATAAGAATGTTGAGACTGATGTGTCGTTCGTGAACGAATCGGTTCATAGAGCCGGCTCTTCCAGATGAACGAGAAGAGCCGGATCTTTGCCTCGAGAGCCGTTTATGCTTAAGTTTCCAATTTTCCATTTTTTTGCAATTTTCTAACAAAATGCAATGATTAGCGATTGTTAATAATTATAATAATGCTAATAATAATGATAATTACGAGTATGAGGCCTAATGATTGAAATGATACAGTAAAATTATTGAGTTTCCCCTTTAAGTTAACAAAGAAAACTATTTCCAAGTGCCTTGCCCTCCAGCAAAGAGGGGTAACAACACATAAAACACATATATATGAATAATTCAGAAAATATATGGTGCATATGGTAGGCCAATGATATGAAAGGTACACTACAATATTCCCTACAACATATCGGTAAATGAAGACAATCTGATAATATTAAGAGGTCAAATTAAATTATTGAGCTCGTCTCAAAACGTGTTTTTCATACAGTGTAAGTGTAAAACTAACCAAGTATATTTTTTTCCATAGTTTATTTTTTAACACAAAACTGATTTTCTCATTATAGCTCGATAACCATAAGTTATACGTATAATGACTACAAATAGACAAAGATTGAATATGAACCAAACTTTCTGTTGCGACATTTAAAAATGAAATTTCTCTTTATACAATGAAGCAAATATTTTTTTCATTACCTTTGAGTAAAATAAAAAATCTAACTACACTAGCTGATACGCCTTTTAAAATGATTTAAGTGAATATAGGTGCATTTTTTGTCAAACTAATCGTTAACGTTTTTTCCTTATAACTCGAAAACTATGAAGTTGACGTAAAATTACTATGAGTAATTAGGGAAATTAAATAAAACAAGCTCTCTTTTCATTCTATTGAAAATTAAACTCAATGATAAATGACCATCGAAAATATTTTTTCCTTAACTATTAACGTTATTCAAAATCTGACTACACCAGCTGAAAGGCCTTTTGAAGATGAGAAAATAACTATTGAACATAATTTTTGTCAAACTAATATTTAACGTATCGTTTTGTAGAAACGAAAACTATGGAGTTTAAGTCAAAAAATCTGCGAATAATTAAAGTAAGGAAATAAAAAAAAATTTGGACCATCAGAACACGTAAACAGTTTATAAATAATGAAAACAATTAAAAAAAAGTTTTTGGCGTAAATTTAGATTAAATTACATGATTTGATAGAACTTTTAAA
>JAXIVD010000649.1:0-37500 GCA_036785275.1 Cancer borealis | reverse complement strand
TTTGCTATAAATCTGTCAGTTGTCAGGTTTTCTTAGGAGATAGCTCATAGGTTAGTTTCCTGATGATCTGACTGGCTGGCTGAATCCTGATGCTCCACCCATTCATGCAAGCACACACGCTCGCATGCACACACACAAAGAATGGTGCATGAAAAGAAAGGATTTGGAGTATGAAATAGATAACCTCAAGAAGGTAAATGATGTAAGGGTAAAGGTGATTGAAAAAGTGAAGAGTGAAAATAGGGTGTAAGGGAAGAGGTGAGTGGATGTATAAAATCACACACTGAGGTAAACACGATTTGGGGTGATGACAGTTGCCAGAATTTGCTTCTTTCTCAAAATCAAGTCCTGGATAATATCTGATTCCATCACTCTGTTTCATACTATATTTGAAAAAATACTTATATGATCTTCAAAGTTTCAATTTCTTGAGCATTTTAACCAAAACTTAGAATTTAGCATTCATAAATCAATAAAAGGAAAACATTTTATAAGTAACTTCAAAAATTTCTAATAAGAGGATTCATAAATACAGGCTAAAACGTAATACATTTCTTACCAGTACTAGCTGCACCTGTTAACAGACTGAATCATATTTTAAGCAAAAAACATCACTATGTCTAGGTTAAGTATAAGAATTATACATGTTTAATTAACATTATGATCATGTGGGTATCAGGCAGTATCATAACCAGTGAGGCTCAAACGAGGGCTGTGTAGATTGCTACTGTGCAAAGTAAGATCACAAGTATTGGGAAAAGGAACACACAAAGTTAACTTCAATAATCAGTTGATTCATTAAATAATAATTTTCCCTTTAAAAAATCGATGATTTGCTCTAGAGCAAATATATGTATTTAACTAAAATAAGTATTAAAAAAGTGGCCAAAAGAAATAAAAAGGAGAAAATTAAAAACACGAGACCGGTTTTCAACTAGTAAAAGCACTCAACAGATCCAATGAATCGTATCTAATTTAATTCTTCCATTCATGGTTTTGCTTTAAGTTAGCTTGTACTACAGGTAGGCTTAACCAGGTGGCTACATCAAAGTCAATGATAGCAGTAGTAATAGGTAGCAGCTGATTATCAGAATAATTTCTGCACAATTGTTAAGGATTATACTATTATTCTAGAGAAGAGACTAATCTACTTTGTTTACTTGTATTGCAGATTCTTATTCTCTAATTAGGAAAGGAAATACAATAACACTTACCTCAGGGAGAGCTTCAAGTCTTATGAATGCTCGAGAACAAGTGGCAAAAGCCCGATTGGCACAAGAAGCTAAAGCCAAAAGGCCATAAATATCTTCTGGATCAAGAATACCTTCATACTCTCTTAAATGAAGACATGTCTTCATTGCTGCATCAACATAACCTGTAAAATTTGCATGAACTGACATTTGGTATTTACATAGTGACATAATAGTGGTAGAATAGTTATATAATTTTTTCTCAAGTTAATTTATATTAACTGACATTCAGAATTTAAATAGAGACGATTACCAATTGCTAAAACAACCAATTTATATTCTTTTAGAAGTAGTGGACCAAAAGAGGTCAGGTACAACTTCCAATTTTCAAATCAACTTAAACCTTATAATTTTTGTGGAATATATTTGTATTGTTCGAGTTAAAATGGTAAAAAATTTTGCACGTACTATGCACATATCATACGTACTATGCTTTTTAAAAATAAAGTCACTATAATTTTATCTGTACATCAATAAAATCATTAGTACAATAAGGGGGTATGGCAAGAATACTACCACCATATTACCTGAGGGTCACAAAATATCACCAAGGGAGACGAAGTGAGGGTCTGGAAAGCCCTTCTAATATATCTTCTAAATCTGGCACCAACCTAGTTGCTATTCTTTATATTCTTACTAATTTCAACAGATGCTTTTTCTTGTGCAAGGGCCATATTACTTTTGCATATTCCAGTCTTGGTCTAATCATTATACAGGTTGTCCATCATTAATCAGGCAACCACTGGACCTTCGGACTGCCGAATTTTTGAAATTTCCGGATTATTGATGTTTTATCCCCTGACTGTATATATTGTAGCAGAAAAGGACTACAGTTCTTAATTAACCTATCAATAGAGATTCGTTCTCTCACACCTTCCTCATTTTCATCACTGCTTTTATCTTCACTGCCATTTTTCTCTGGACTTACAACTATATATATAATATTAGAATCAGTGTAATGATGAATTGTAGGCATATTATCATTAAAATGCAGCCATTCTGTTACAGCATCTTCATTTATCCTTGATGCAAGCTTCTTGGCAGCAGTTTTCTTTTCTTTTAAAACCATTAGCCGCTGAATACATGATGGGGTTATACAGCAGGAGATTTTAATTATTATGGCAAATAAATGCGAAGGAATGCCTGTTTGCTGTCGGAAGCGTGAGCATAAAGCTGATTCTGGGCCTCTCGGAAACAGTGGTGCGCCAACTCGGGAAATTTAAAACTGCACTCCAAAATTCATGCCGGAAAAATTATGGAACCGGAATATTGATTGACGAAATATTGATGGTCAACCTGTAGTTTCAAATTAACTCATCATATTTTTACCTAGGAAGTGAAAAGCCTGAATAGTCACAACATATTTGATCTATTATTGGTGCAATAACTGATTCCTGTTGTATCCTACATTTTTCTTCCCTCCTTTTCAACTACCACTACTGTACTGTTCTCATTTCCATTCCTATATGGTATTATTCCATCAAGTTTTTCAATGTTACTTACAATGCTTTAATGTATTACAACTTTAAAGTAAGAACCTTATCAAATGCCTTTTTTGCGTCTAATTAAATGCTTGCATTGTATTTATCACTAGGGTAAAACCTTGGTTGGTGACACATGACCTGACTGTTCAGAAACCATATTGTCTATCTGTAATCATTCCTTCTCTTTCTAAGTATTTAGTCCATTGTTTCTTGATGACCTTATTACATATCTTACAGACTATGCTGGTCAATGCCACTGACTTTGTTTCCATTTTTGTCAAAAGGCATTGTATCAGCTCTATTCCATTCTTTAAAGACTTTTCCTGTTTTAAGAGATCACTCAATTATATAAAGAATTGGATTAGTAATTCTTTGTCTACACTCTTTCAAAATGCATCCATAATACATCTGGTTGTATTATTTTTCATCTAATTCATTCATCATTTCCTTTATCTCATATATTTACTTTGATTTTCCACTACCCATTTTTTTCTCTTTCTTTGTCACTTTTTGAAGTCATAGTCTATTGCAAACACTTTCTGAAAATTTTAAAGTATTTAACGGAACAGATGCAAATGTGACATAGCAAAAATGAATTACATATGATAATCTCCTAATTATATTGCTGCAGTTTCTGATATTACATCGATAATGATAAAACTTCCACCTTACAGTATAACCTTTCCCTTTCAGTGCTGCAGATCCTGATGTAGCACAAATGATGATGAAACTTCCACCTTCAAGTTTTCCTTTTCAGTATCACACAAAAGCATAACAAAGTCAAAGTTAGTGGCATTACAGACCTTCATAAAGTTGTCGCTGAGCTAAGAGAAAAAAGTGATAAGCTTCTGCTCCCTTCCAAGGACTGTCCAACATACTGTTGTAGGAACTTGTTTTGTCTAGATTTTCAGTGAGTCCTGGTCCATCATCAAACAGGCCCATCAAAGCAGCACTGCGGCTGCTGCCTGTAAGTAAGTGACCATTACTACTAAAAATAACTTAATCCTCATACAAGAAATTGCAGTAATACTAAGGTACACTTTCAAATATTAAAGATGCCTTAAAATCATGTTATGAGAAAAGTCAAATTTGTTGCTGGTTCCTGGAAACTCCACTTGCTCCTCAGAAATGCTGTGTGGATAAACAAAAATATATTAATAAATGTGATAATGGAACAAGCTCGCAACCCCAACCCTCCATTACATACTGAAGAGGAATCCACATTTTTCCATACAGCAATGAAATTATAAACAAAGCTATAATCAATCGAACTGAAATGTTGAAAATAAGTGGTTATAAAATAATCGATTGAACATATGATATCTCTAGAACTGATCATCCCTCATGACATGCATCCCACATGTACACCCTCCTCCTTAGAGGACGTCCGAGCACTGCGGGCAGACACTGAACTGACTGAAATGAGACTTCTGACTGGCCTCTCTCTACACTTTTGTTGCCATATGATGTGTCCTTAAAACAATAACAAAACTCCCAAAAAAGTGAAGAAAAAAAATGCTGAAAATGCTTCAACATCATGGTAAATGACAAGTCACATGGTGTGCCATGCGGCAGGACATTTAAATAGATCTTTAAATGAAGTTAAACAATACTAATTTTAATATAGAAGGAATTTAGCTAGCAACATGCCATTTTCACGAAAAAAATAGAGGACATTTCAAGGATAATGAAAGTGTTCATAACTCATTTTCGAGGTCTGGATCTTAATCCATCCCAGACCCCCAAAATGATGAAGTTTCACTGCTTTTGCAGCATCATCCCCTTTGATGGTCTCTTTATTTTTTAATATGATGGAGATAGTAGACTTTGCCACGAAGAACTGCGTAGCAAGATTAGACACACAAACATCACTTTTCTACAAGATTTGTTTCACCTCTATCGTGGCTCTAACAATTTTTATTTTTACTTTTTTTGCTATCACTACCCTTCATTGGTTTCAGGTTGGCCAATTTAATAAGAAAAAGAAATAAAAGAAAAAGTAAAAACTAAGAAAAAGTGAGAATGTTTACAGCGAATTTTGGCAAAGGTGCACACTAAGAGACAGCTTTGGGAACACTAACCAACTCACACTTTATTTCAACAAGCACTTTGGAGGCTGAGGGATGCATCTCCCAGCATGCAGCAATTAGTTGTTCGACAAGACTTTTATAGAAAAAAAAAGTTTGGGTATAGAACTGTTTGTGAAGGGAGACATTCAAGAGCCAAGGTAGCACTTACATAACTGACACACACATTCATGATTACGAGCTCAATATATTATCATGCATTCTCCTCTCATGATTCCGTGCATAAAATTTTTCTACTTCATTTCATCCCTATTCTTTCCAGATTACTACATATGAAATCAACCTTAATAATCCAAGTTTACTCTTTTTTCTTCAGTGGCAAACTTTGAAACTGCTTTTCCACATATTGTAAAATAAAAGTCATTTACATGGAGCATGAAGACACGCTGGGAATTAAACTAACCATATCCTTTTATGAAACATTCATTATTTTCTTTTCTTAAGTAGTAATGTGAGGACTTTGCCAGATTTTGTTATATGAATATGAACAAAAGTTTCCACATACCCTCCCTCATAGTTTCCTTCATCTTCAAGTTGTGTTCTTGAACTTGCTGAGCAGCCAAGACATACATTTTCTTGACACGCAGAGGATGTGTCTTCTTTTTTCCTTCCTCTTCTGCAATCTTTGAAAACAGAGTAGTTAATGCACACACGATCATTAGCAGCTTATTCTTGACATACATATTTACATCCCCATGAAAAGTGTAGAGGGTGTAGACTGTAGAGGTAAGTCATAAGGTATAAGGACCTTATACCTTATCACTTACCTCTAGACCCTCTACAACCCCCTGACTTACCAGTAATGACCTGGAAAGAATCACCTTATTATAAGGTGATTCTTTACAAGTTATTACTGGTAAATCAGGGAGTTGTAATCGTAGAAAGTTCCATTGGCTATAAAAACTATGAGCAATATCTGATGCAGTATCATAAATCTGATGGCAATGATTGTTGTTAGAGCAACTATTTCTTAATCCAAGCTTAGTTTAATCTCAATGTACCATGAGCCAAAACAGACCAAGAGTCTCACATATGGCCAGGTCCAGAGAAGGGTACCATAGAAATACTTTTCATTCTCTCAAAATTAGTCTGTCATACTATCTTAGTGACTCTGAGCAACATTCAAGACACAATCCTTCACAAACTTTTCATCGACAATGACAAAGGTGAATAGTGTGCACGTAAAAAGCCTTAGGAACAAAGTGGCAAAAATTATATTGAAATCATTCCCTCAATCTTCAGGACATGCACGAATGTAATCAAACAGTTTATTTGAATAAAATTGGTGTTAAGTTTTTAAAATAGCGATTTATTTGATATCATGGAAATATTGTCATTATTATCTACCTATAGATCAATCAATCATAAAAATCATATTACAGCCATTCAAATATTATTAATGCTTTTTTGGTAATTTTATTACCCTCTTCCCCCTCTCGTCCTACCTTGTAACACATGTCCAGATCTCCTAAAGAATTATGTAACACTATTTAGTAACCCCTCTAATTAGTAGTTAAATTTTTTTTTTACAAACACAAATATCTAGGCTAAAATTTGCTAAAATCTTAAATTAAGCTTTCCTTAGAAATTTCATGTTATGATGTTAAAGAATTCCAGATTAATTTGAAATCAAAATGCTCTCTTGCTATTTACTTAATTTTCTAAGATTTGGATTGGATTCAGTGCAGAATTAGTGAATCACAGATTTTGAGTGTCACAGAATTCACAAGACCATTGTAATTTGATTAAAGTAACATACTTTTTTTTTTTAGAAAATGACTTCATAAATCAAGGACTGCATTCAATGTTAACATTGAACCTGATTAAAAAACAAAGAAATTGAAACAGCTATGATACAGAAAACAGTGAATTACTGCTGATAAGAGATTAACACATTTCTTTGGAGGATATCAAAGTGAATATATAAGGCATCAAAAAAACAAACACAATTGAAAAATATGAATACATTCTCAATGTACTCACCTGATATAATAATTTTGCAGCATCAAGAAGCTTATCTGCTTTACGATAAAGTTCAATAGCCTGCAGACGGTTGCCCTTCTCCAAGAGATGAGAAGCATAACGAGCTAGGAGGGCACTTATTTCTGTCACATTGTGCTGCTTTGCAAGTTCCACAGCTTCGTGCCACTGATTCAGAGCTACACAAGTA
Organism: Cancer borealis; assembly: GCA_036785275.1. Classification (NCBI taxonomy): domain Eukaryota; kingdom Metazoa; phylum Arthropoda; class Malacostraca; order Decapoda; family Cancridae; genus Cancer; species Cancer borealis. Next base: position 30,509 of record JAXIVD010000649.1, on the reverse strand, counting down.
TCTATAGCAGACTTAATACGGCTGCACTGAAAAAGAAGTTTGAAATATTCATACTTTCATTATGAACATCATATTTCATTATAATAATATATGATATAATATGTATAATTTCCAGATTATTCATCCAGTAAGCTTAAAACTGGAGATTATCCAGATATATGGATGGTCCTGTCTTTTAAACAAAAGCTAATATATATTCAAATGATAAAATCAATAATGAAATGTAAAGAACTAGTTTGTATTTAAGAGATACAAAATAATACACTCCTAAACCATGGTCTGCTTAATCTTTACCAATCCACTATCACCATAACATTTAAGTACAGTGGAACCTTGACTTACGAGTGTCCCAACATACAAGTTTTTTGAGACAAGAGCCGTCACTCAGTCAATTTTTTGCTTTGAATTGCGAGCCAAAATTTGAGGTACGAGTCAGCGTCAGGGCTGCGTTCTTCTGTTGCAGCTGCTTTCTTTTTAACGCTAGCAGCAGTACAATTTCTGCAATATTTACGTCTGAATCCGTGTCACTGGCGCCGTTCATTTAGGAGCACTGAAGCAGGATGAGTGTCTTGACTGTCTTCAACGTAGGGAATTCTGCCTTTGTTTTGATACAGTTGGTACAGTTCGGTTATATTTACCAGTTCGGGCGTTGCCGAATGATGTCTTGGCGCCGACTCGGCACTTCATCGTGTGACCACAGCGTCGACGAAATATTCCAGCGAGACGAGGTTGACAAAATTTGTCGACAAAAAATTGTCCGTGTGACCCGGCCTTTAGTGAACACAGCCATACACCCGCCCAGCTTTCCCGTGCAAAATTCGTTCTCTGCTTGTGTTTACCTCGCCGCGTAAGCATCTCTGTTGTGCTCGCGTTCTGTGCATTTATTTTACCAAATTTCTTGTTTGTAACCATGGGTCCTAAGAAAATGAGAGGAAAGGACAGCAGTGCAAAGAAGAAAAGGATGATGTCCATCGAAATAAAGCGTGAAATCATAAAAAAAAAAACATGAGCAAGGTGTGCGAGTAATCGACTGGGCGAGGCAATACGAGCTCAGTACTTCTACGATATGTACTATATTGAAACAGAAGGAGTCGATAAAGGCTATAACACCAGCCAAGGGCGTTAAAATAATTTCTAAGCTCCGGACCTCTGTCCATGAAAAGATGGAGAATCTGCTATTGATGTGGGTGAGGGAGAAGGAGCTTGCGGGAGATACCGTGACGGAGGGTATCACCTGCGAGAAGGCACGAGCCATTTATGCTGATTTGCTTTACATTCTCTTTTATTATGTTTTTATACAATATTTGTTATTTATAAATACATTTTTCTTATTTAAAAACACGTAACAAAAAATTGGGTGGTATTTTGGGGGCTGGAACGGATTAATGGCATTTCAATGGGGAAAATTGATTTGATATACGAGCAAATTGAGTTACGAGCTCGGTCACGGAACGAATTAAACTCGTAAGTCAAGGTTCCACTGTACTGTATTTTACGTCTTATAAGACGCTGAATATTGAAAGACGCATCCTGATTTTGGAAAGAATCCCCAAAACACATTCTCAATCTGGTTAACTTCTAAAAAGCTCTGCTCTCTAGTATTAATGATAAATTGATGGAAAACCATTAGTTTCTGCTCATATTCTTCGGGTATTATTTGAGATATTTTAGGTCTTGTTCATAAGCTTAACAAAGTCAGGATGTTGGGAAGCAATGTGTGACTTATGCGTGAAGGAGTGGTTGATGAGACAAAAATTATTAGTGTTTTAAGTCAGAGTGGAATAAGGGATTTTGTAGGTATTATAACACAGGAAATAAAAGTAGACAGGTGGGATGGGATGTTAACAGTGTGATGGAATTTCTTGGAAGCTTAGCATGCTGCAGAAAGATTAATGTGGCCAGGTGCATTATGGAAATTGACCAGACGGCCATTGGTCAGTAATCCTCTCCATCTCCATCAACACCTTATGCTTGCACGAAAGGACAGGGCCCCTCAATAAGTTGTTGGTGTGACCACACCCAAGATGACAAAGTTGAGTTTGACAGATTTCGTCGCGAAACTAAGAGACTAATAAAGCGCAGCAAGAATAACCTTGAAGAATATATAGCGGAATCATGTAAATCTAATCCTAAAGAATTTTATAGTTTTGTTAAGAGTAAAAAAGCCCTTACCTGTAATATCGGTCCACTTACTAAAGGACAAGGAAATCACACAAACGACGAAAATGAAATGGCTACAATCCTAAACAACTTTTTTGCATCCGTATTTACAGAAGAGGATTGTTCATCGTTTCAACCACTCGAGACTAGAAGAACCGAAAACTTCTTAAATGATTTACTCATCGTAGAAAATGACGTTGAACAAAAAATCGATAAGATGAAAACTAATAAAACCCCTGGACCAGATAAAATTTCCCCGAAAATCTTGAAAGAGGTCAAGCATCAGATCAGTAAACCGCTTGCAATCATATTCAATAAATCCTTAAGGATTGGTAAAGTTCCATCAGATTGGAAACGTGCTAATGTAACCCCAATCTTCAAAAAGGGAGACAAGTCACAACCCGGAAATTATAGGCCAATCAGTCTGACGTCAGTAGTATGTAAATTAATGGAGACAATCATTCGTGACAATATGGTGAAATTCCTTGAAGACAACGATATAATTAAACCCTCACAACATGGTTTCCGTAATAAACGTTCATGTCTAACTAACTTATTAGACTTCTTTTACAATGTTTTTGAAACGTACGATGAAAGCAGAGCAGTAGAAATCATATATCTGGATTTTCAAAAGGCCTTTGATAAAGTTCCCCATCAACGATTGCTTAACAAACTAAAGACTCACGGTATCTCTGGTAGCATCTACAATTGGCTTCAGGACTGGCTCTCTGAACGTAAACAGAGAGTAGTCTTAAACGGTGTCTCCTCTCAATGGTTAAACGTAAAAAGTGGCGTACCACAGGGTTCAGTACTTGGCCCTATTTTGTTTCTGATATATGTTAATGACATAGATGATGGGATCTCATGCAAAATATCAAAATTCGCTGACGATACGAAAATTGCCAGTAAAGTAACTTCGACAAGTGACAGAGAAGTCTTACAATCAGACCTTGATCGACTAACGTCTTGGGCCAATAAATGGCAAATGAAATTTAACGTTGATAAATGTAAGGTACTACATATCGGAAGAAATAATGATCACGTTCAGTACCAAATGAATGGAAAACTACTTTCTGCAGTGAACAAGGAAAAAGATCTAGGAATCACAATATCAAGCGATTTAAAACCCAGTCAGCATTGCTCAGAGGTAGTTAAAACCGCTAACAGATTGGTCGGCTTTATTGGGCGTACTTTCAAAAATAAATCAGAAAAAGTCATATTAAAACTGCATAATTCACTAGTACGACCTCATCTTGAATATTGCGTACAGTTCTGGTCCCCATATTACAGAAAGGACATTGACAAACTGGAAAGAGTCCAGCGTAGAATAACGAAAATGATTCCAAGGCTGAAAAATAAACCTTATGAAGAAAGACTTAAAGAATTAAACTTATTCAGCCTCGAAAAACGAAGGATGAGAGGAGATTTAATTGAAATGTTCAAGATAATTAAAGGATTTGATAATATCAATGCAGAAGATTACATTACTTTTGATCGATCAAATATAACAAGAAGACGTCATACTTTTAAGATTACTGGTAAAAGATTCACATCAAACGAAGCCAAACATTTCTTTTTCAATCGGATCGTTAACGTTTGGAACTCCCTGCCCGCCAATGTCGTCGACAGTAAAACAATTAATACATTCAAAAATAGACTGGACAAATACTTAGAAGCCAATCCGCAACTAAAACATTATTCGTCAACATAGTAAACTTTGAGCAAGTTCCTTCTAATGTACAGTAATTACAAAATCTCGATTCGGAAGGACATCGCTAGGGGCCTGACATCGCTTGCCAGGTAGTAGTGTTAGTGACAGTAGTAATAGGCTAGACTAATCTAATTCCACGCATTTATTTATTTATTTTTACTTATATTGCATGGTTGGCCTTCCTCTCCTGCCAGTCGTGGCTGGTGGGAGAATCCCTCACCCTTACTATCCTGTATCCTTCATCCCAGATTAGATAGTGTAGTCTAGTTTATCACAAACAGCCTCGTAAGGGCCAGTAGGCCTGTTGCTGTTTGTTCTTCCTATGTGTTCCTATGTGTTCCTCTTCCTCACTGGCCCATCTTCAGACCCAGCTGGGGTCATAGAGCTAACAAGTAGCAGAAACTCCTCATTGTGGATGTTTCTCTTCCGTGCAGTCATGTCCACAAACAATGAATGAGGGAAGAAGGCAGCCAACTCAACTCACCCATTCAGAGCGGGATCCTTTTATGTGACGTCATTGTTGGAAATTAATCGGAAACGGAATCCATATTAGCAGAGTGGGAACCACATTTAAGTAGTCAATAGGTTCTATAGGTTCAATAGGTCTTACTTTCTCGAACAATAACAAACAAATATGGTGCCTAAAGTGTTGGATTACACAATGAACCATTACTATAGTCAGACTTGGAGTGCCTTTGTAATGAATATTTCTGTACATAAATTTATATTTTTTTTCTTCAATGATGTTATAAAGAAACAATGTTGAATGAAACGACGCTATGTGAGGAATTATTGTACTTTCTTTCCAAACTCTCCACTTTTTTTTTTTCTCTCCATATAACCAAACCACCTCAATATATTTCTTTTCACAAAATCTACTATACCAAACACATTTGCACAAGTTTTCATGCCATATCTTTCATACATGCTATCATTGCTCTTACACTCCCATCTTGTTATGCCGCATGCTCCTCTAAGATAACTTACAGGTGAAAAAGTTCAAGTATTTGTCATAGGATCACTTGCAAAGGTTCTGAGAGGAAGAAACGTGACCATGGAGTTAAGGAGAGGCTTAAGAACGAGTGCAGGTCATTTGATACTCAGGCAATTGATAGTCAAAACATTTCACAACCAAGCTATTTTCAAACCAGACCATTTGGGACTCGAACATTTCATCATAAAGAAATTTCATCCCCAAACCACTAAAGTATATATATCTTTGAAGCACACTAATTACTGAGACCATGACACGTTCACGCACTTTTCTCTCACACACACACACACACGCACGCACGCACGCGCACACGCACACGCACACGCACACGCACACACACACACACACACACACACACACACACACAGAGTGTATAGAACATCAAAAGGTCTGGATAAAATTGATAGAGATGATCTGTTAGTGTGGAACGACAGAACAACAAGAGGACACGAGAAGAAACTGAAAAAGACTAAATGCAAAAAAGACAAACAATACAACTTCCCATATAGAAGCATAGAAGCCTGAAACAAACTTGATGCATAAGTAATTAATGCAAGAAATATTCATGATTTCAAAAGCAAACTGGATAGTGGTAGATTTGGAGACAGGACAGTACGAGCATAGCTCTTTTCCTGTATATTACAACTAGGTAAATACAACCAGGTATATATAAAGGACGCCTCCAGAGACGTTCTTTTCAAAACAGGCTTAGTTATAGTTATATAGGGTCTGGGCTGTGTTGAATATTGTGGTCCTGTCCAGAGGGAGGAAAGGTGATTAGGGAAGGTCATAGCCATGGAAAGTCCATTATGTGAGGTGATAATTGAAGGAACAAATATCCAACTGCCAAAAGGACCGTTACGGACCTAGATTTAAAGGATTTTCTCCGGGAAAAATTTTGCCAAATCCATGGTGAGATTACACAACATTGAGGTAGAAGAAGATAGAACAAGGATTGAGATGAAGGGAGTACAGTTGGAGAATGTAAAAAATCAGTTATTGGAGTGGATGAACGCCTCTGAGTCAACTTTAAATGAATGACGCACGGAAAGAAAGGATTTGGAGAATGAAATATATTAATATTATTATATTTATTTCTACCTCCTTATTTCCAATCCTTACATTAATATTTCCAGTTAACACTCCTACTATTTCTTCCAATCTCCATCAGACACTCATTCATATCATTCCAGAAATTCTTTATCTCCACTCTGCTTTCTGCACTTTGCAATTACATGTGTATACACACAGATCCATCTATATTTCCCTATTCTTTCCTTCCCAACTGCCCACATTATCCTGGACTCCTTTGATCCGTGTGCCTCTATTCCTTCCTATACCCAAAGAGACATTAGGAGTGCACAAACTTCCTTTCTCCTCTCCTTGCTTTCCTCATCCACGCCAATTTCTTCCATCTTCTCCCATACTTCACTCTCGCTTCCTATCAAACAGGCCATCACTCCACAACTTTATGTATGGGTTTCTTGCATCCCCATTACGTCCAACCTTCCTCTTCTCAAACAAAATCTTCCTTTTTCCCTATGGCACTGAGGCCATTCATGTTAATTGAGCAAACTCTCAGGCATGCTTTTTCCCTCCCAGGGACTTCTTCGAAAGTTTCTTCCCCTGCACTATGAAAGAGCTTGTTGCATTGCTACTCATATCAAACATGGTAAATAATCTTTAAACAGCTCATAGTAGTAGTAAGAGCAATGGAGCTTAAGGGCATAATGACCACGATGAGGTCAAAATATCCCCATTTACCTAATTTATCTCCATAGCTTAAAAAATTTTGCTTTGACTCGTGAAAAAATATTCTACACCATGCTAGCCTCAAAGCACGTAATCATAATCTCACCTTCATATATGCTGTAACTGCTTGTTGCGACATTCCCACACTTGTGAACATCTCTGCAATGGATGGCAGAAGTGTAGAGTTTTCAGGTAATGAGCGTACAAGAGATTCCAAAGATTCAAAGTCTTCTAGTTGATAGTAGCATTTACTCAGCATGTCATGATTATGTGCAGCTTCAAATTGTTTTACAGCATCATCCCTGTAAAAAAATATCATATACACTACTGTTATCATAGAAATGTAATCTGCTGAAAAAAATTCTGCACCTCCACATTGCCACATATACATTTGAAAGTTTCTAAATTCACACATTCCACTTACTAACGTTGATTATCATTGATAAAACACGTGGTAAATAATACAACATTCGAAAATGCCTGTCAATCATAGTTTATGCTTGCTAGTGGTCTTCCTGTCTTTAATAAGCCATTTCACTGAAAGCCAACCACAAAATATATCAATCCAGGTTTTCATTTCATATATTACTACAGTACACTGATAATATTTCATGATTATGACATTTCTTCCATTGAAATTGTATTTCATCTATATATCATAGCTACCATAGCCACAATTAATGGAATATTTCTTATATTAAGGTTAGATGTCTAAAAGAAGCAAAAAATATTTTCAATTCACATTAACTTTTTTCTAAATGCAAAAGAATTATGTTTCGAAAACAACAATTTCATTCAACTGCAAGGATTGTATGCACCTTGCAGTGAGTAATAAAGGATAGTGTAGCTCTTTCGCTTTCTTAGGCAGATCACTTAAGATTGTAATGCATTTCTAATAGGCACACAAATTTGAAGTAAAGAAAATCTATAGAATACACTTTGACTACTAACCATTTATGTCTGTCAGCATAGTAATGGCCAATGTTATTCAGGGCTTCCTCCATTTGCACATCATCACCAAATGATCCAGACTTGAGAAGTTGAACAACTCTGAACCAATCCCCTAACTTGCGGCGAAGGGAAATAGCAAGATCCCTGTCACAATTTGATAACATTTTTAAAAAGCAGCAAGTCAAAGTAATTAATGAAAGTTATTATATAAAACAAGCACTGAATACATGATGGGATTAAAGATAAGGTGCTGGAAATATTTTTATGGATAAATTGATGGCATACATTTTAAAGAAGTGATAAATGACATTATCAATCATTCATTGGCATGAAAACATGCCAACATCAGATAAAGAATATTAAATATCCATAAACAGCCAACTTGAATATTAATACAGAGAAGAAATTATATAGGTATACAATCCAAAATATTCAATTCAACTAACCTGCGATCCACTTCCAAGTACAATCTTTCTGCTTCTTCAAAATCTTTGAAGTATGCTGCCACCTCTGCTTTTCTAAGGGTTTCATTTTGAATATTTGTAATCCTCTTTATTAATTGTATTCCTGGGTAATCCTTGCATCGAACAAAAGCTGCCTCAGCATTTTTAAGGTCCTGTTTTTCTAAAGCAGCTTCAGCTAGTAAACGCCTGGAATATAATTTCTTGAGATGTAGTTACAACAATATTTGCTTGATTTCTATACTTTTGATGATACATAATTGCTGAAAATCCAATCTCTGATACCTCAACAGACATTACTGACCAGTGATATTGAGCCTTTGCCTACTTACATTTTAGTAGAATTGAACCAGTATTGCACCATATAAGCAGTGAAAAAATATGATCAACACTTGACACACTTGTCACAAATACTATAGGTATCTCTACCACTGTCAAGAGTGGTATACTACTTGGCATTTTTGAAGTTTGTAATGACTTGCTCTTCGAGAATCCTACACACCTTGTAGCTGGCATCTCTTCTTCACATGACGACACACCTAATGTTTATGTCTGAACTTAATTCTTTTGTGGAAGTGTTACACTACCCTCATTTTCTTAATCTTTTGGCAAAATATCAAAATGCTATTGCCTTATCAGGTGAAAAACTTGGCATCACTAATTCTGTCAAGCATCACATAGTGCTCCAAGCTAATGCACAACCTTCTTACATTCCTTCCGACTTCCTTCCACACAGTCAAACAGTGCAGTGCAATCTCTAGTTAACAACACGCTAGAAGAAGGTATTATTCAAGAGTCTTTCTCACCATGGAGTTTGCCTCTATTTCTAGTACCTAAGAAAGATGGCACCTTTCATCCTATCCCTGATTTCAGTAAAATTAATGACTTAACGGTACCTAATCACTATCATCTTTCTCTGTTGAGCGACTTTCTCCAATCCATTGGGAAAGGAAATACTGCAACTACAAGACTTGACCTCATGTAAGGTTTCTTTCATTTTCCTTTATATAAAGAATCTAGGGAAATTAATGCATTTTCTACTCAACACTCATTACAAATGGATTCGTACTCCAATGGGCTGACAAAATGCTCCCCTGACCCTTCAAAAGATAATTAATAATATATTCAAGGTTTATTTGTCTACCTCGATGATCTCATTGTTGTCTCTCATGACTTAGAGCAGGGGTTGGCAACCTATGGCTCGCGAGCCAGATATGGCTCTTTTGATGACTGCATCTGGCTCGCAGATAAAAACGTAATTAAAAAGAATAAATTCAGATAACTATTATACTAAAAAATGTTTGGTTTTACTTTTAAAATTTGACGCATTTAGTTGTATTCAGTGTTAAAAAAATATCATATGGGTCTCACGGAAATACATTTGAAAATATTTGACTTTTATGGCTCTCTCAGCCAAAAAGGTTTTCGACCCCTGACTTAGTCTGTCAAAAAAAAAAATAATAATGCTAAGACCTATGATGGACTATACACACTTACAACAATTTGAGAAAAAACAAATGAATTGTGCTTAATGTGGAAACTTTTGCACATGATATATATAAAACATTGAATTTATATGTTCAATAATTTGAGAATTGGTTTAAGGTTAAGGTGCATGGGTTTCAGTTCCAGTATCCATCAATGAAAATGCTCTTCAGAACATCAGCCAGGCAAGCCCAACAATCCCCCACTGTGGTGCCCGACCACAGCAGTTCCTCCCCAGTAAACAGCTTAAGCATCACAAGCCCGGACGGGGACTCGATCTGCCGACCAAGCGAATGCAAGGCCAGCGTGCTACCAGTGTACTAGCCAGGAGGCTATTGAGGTTTGCAATTCAAAATTGCAATTTTTTTTATAACATAACTTTTCATTAATCACTAATGATACTCCCCAATTGAGTGCCAAATGCATGATAATTAAGCATTGAAATTTTTCCAAGCAATAAATCTTTTGGTGGGAGAATTCAAAATATGTTCACCAGTCAAGGGCATATTCAAATCTTAAGTAAGTTTTACATACCAGAGTCTAGGGTGTGGATTCTCATCAATAAAGGCTGCAGCATCTTTAATGGACACCTTCTCCAACAAGTCCCTTGTGTCACGTAGACTCTTCACTTCCAAAGTCAACAGGTGGTCCATACATGGGGACTCTGGTTCCCGCATCACCTCATCAAGCAGTACTGCACGTATCTCAAGATCCTATTCACAAAAAACTTATTTAAAACAACTTGTCAGCAAAATAAAGTGGCAAGGATAAAAAATTTACATAATGGGATTTCCCAAGATATGAACATTCAATATATTACAAGAAAACAAGTTAACAATAAATTCACTACAATATCCTAAGTTATAAACACTTGCAAGGGCCCTTCTTTACATTTATATGTTTGGCTATTTCCACACAGAAAAAAATGACGAGCGTTTGCCACTTTCCATCACAAGTGCAAAAAAATCCTAGAAAGTTATATATAAGAGTGGGAGTTGGAAGGATGTTATAAGTGTATTATTGATTTTCTTTGTGTCTTCTTCAGTCATTTCCTTTAATTTTTCAATGACACCAAATAAAAGATGTATTTAGTTAGAGAGTGACTTTGAAGTTTTAGTCAGATGGTAGAAAATTCTGAAGATTCAAGATTGTGGGCATAAGAACAAGTAAGGTCGTAATGCACATATACACAACAGCCAGCTTTGGATTGAAAATGAGGATAGAGAAAGTAGGAGGGAACAGAGAAGGGACTGCTGTCCGTAGTCACAGACAACTGTGTTTCAGTTAAGAAGAGAAGATGAGGTTTAGTGGAGGAGAGATGGTGTTCCACAGATTGAAAATTAGATCTAAGGCCACAAATGTTGCAGAAATCAATAGAAATAGTATTAGAGGAAGTGTCAAGACACCCAAGATCATCAGCAGAGGGGCAATTATATAAATAGAAATTGAGTTGAAGAGTGAAAAAGTGTAAGGTGCATGTAGTGTTATGTTAGCAGTAGTAGAAGTTGTCTTTAGAGGGTAGGTTGTAGCTGCTCTCTTGTGTAAGTGAGACACTAAGGGAACCAGGAAGAGAGGACACGGGAATCATTAAGTCCACAGCACCGCTTACATCCCCGTAAGTACTTCTCCTGGAGTATTTCATCATCTTTTGAGTTTTTTCAGTTTTAACACTGGACAAACATGTCATATCTAAAAATTACAATTTATAAGAAAAAATCACATAACATCCTGATCTTAACATTGATAAAAGCAAACGATCATTCTTAAAGATAATATTAGTGAGGTTACAGACCTGAAAGTTACAGAGGTATCCAGAGCTGGCTATTGGTTCCTCAGGATCCATGTTTCGAAAGACATACATGCGTGTCTTCTCCATCATGGCAAATAGTTCTGGGTTGTCTTGAGCCCAACACATGTCCCACACATCTTTCCGCTCAAACTTCAGTATTGAACCCATCACCTGCACAAAAGACATGATTGAAAAAGTCACAATCATCAAAATCATCTACATTCTTCATGGTTGCTTTGAGCCCAACTTAAGTCCAATGGATTTTTCAATTATTACTTCAGTACTGAAATCAACACATGTAGTACAAATCACTTTCACAGAAATATAGATTTACATAAATATTAATCCTAAAATCTTTATGTACCAGATATAAATATCATCAAATTGAGTATGTATAAGTATTAGACACCTAATTAATATTTGTTGAATTTTTATTTTGGAAGTTTTTTCATTGAACTGCATACCTCCATTGTGCTTTTTTCCTTGAGTATCAACTTACAAATATTTCAACTAAAACTATGATGTAGAGGATATAGTAAGTCTATTTTCACAATTCCTTGTTTTAAAAGTGTGCTCAAATATTACAACAACTAGAATTACGATGTTGAATGATATTGAAATATTGTGAATTAATAAGGATCTGAATACATATGAAACTTAAGAAATTACCTAATAGTGGGGAGAGCATCGAATATCAAGTGAAAATCTTTCATCTGACATTCGTAGTTGAAGCCTGTTTATTTATTGATTTTTTCTAAATACATGCCCAAATTGAAGTGCGGGGCTCGCGCTGGTGTATTCTGTATTCTGTCAATGTGCGCAGATTGTTTAGATCCGCGCACATTGACAGAATCCACTTACCTTAAGCACAGCATGTCATGCAAAATACGGCACGTATATGGGCGATAATTTGTGTATTTAATCAATTTGGCTGCAAGTTTCAAATGTCCAGAGCAAGCCCTGGTAGTGCATCTTATAAGCTGTCATATATAGTATATGTTGTCTTTCTTGAAGATTAGGGTGGCATTTGCTGTCTGCAGGAACTAACATTTGTCATAGGGATATACTGAATATTAAGGTGTTAATTATCTTTTTTTTTCTTTCTTTCTGAAGATTGTGGGACAATGTTATCTGGTGCAGGAAGTGCCTTCGCAGAGTCATAGGGTATCGCTGGAATTATTTTGTGTCAATCAGTGATTGCTTCATGAAACTGAATCAAGGCCTATTACCAACATAGTCTGCCAACATCATTTCCAGCTACATGGGCATGTGGTACGTTACCCAGTAGGTTATCCTACTGGTAGAGTTGTTTCTGGAAGGGATAACCCAGTGTGGAGGAGGCCAAGGGGGCGCCCACAAATTTTGTGGCTGGGTTAAGTCGATGGTTCCTTTAGGGATTTATTTGGTATGGGGTATGGAAACTCGCGCAAGATGAACACTGGTGTTGGCATTGAGGAGTGGGTGAGGCGACACATTCCTTGGCGGATGCTCCCAATCATTGTTACTGTGCATAGTACTTTAATGGCTAAAATATAAGTGTAGAAAGTGTGTAAGTTTAAGGTGAACTTTGAAAAACCTAAATGATACGAGAAAGGGTAGGCAACAAAGGAGGGGTTTGCGGACCTCTTCCCCCAACAACCACAAACTCATCTATGCGCATGGCTAGGTGTGACCAAGGATTCATAAAGGAGTTTTGCTCAAATGGCTATAAACATTACCATCTATGGTGAGTGTTACACATATTTTTTGTTTCATTAATGTGCAGTTATGCTATTTTCCGTGCTACTTTCTCTTTGAGAATGATTTTTCTACATAATAGAAAATACAGTATGAATTAGTGAGTTCTTAAGATTAAAAGGTGTCAGGGATATGCATGAATTTTCAAACATCTGATATTCTAGATTTTCGGCTAATTTGGATGGGATCTTCCCCAATTAATCCAATTTATAGATGGTTTATTGAATCTATGGATGTTTCAGATATGCTAAGATATTGCTATTTTCTGCCACTTCTAAGCATCACAGTTCATTTATCATTCTGCAAGCTATTCCTTTTTGTTAATACAATTTTTTTTTTTCAATCATGTTCTACTTTTATTTTCTATGCCTTTCTGTATGCACAAGAGAATAGGTAAGCGAAATATAACAAAAATTGAGAAAATATATTTCAAACTTACCTTGAACTTATATTTTGGAAAATATGTGGAAAACTTACTTCTGATCCATTGTCGTCTGATGACCGAGTATCCAGGTCCAGGAAGGTCAGTAAGCCAGTGATATCAATGATGGCCAAACGACTAAGAAGAAACAGTAACTAAAACATATTTTCAAAACTTTGGATGCAAAATTATGAACGAGTGTTAATAGTTCACTTTACCACAGATATTCTACCAAGATGCAAAAATAATTTTCTTCATCAGCATCATCCTCACAGGTTTCTATGATTTCACTGCAGAACAATTGATTAATTGAATTTGACGCACCATAACAATGAGAACATATGTTACTTCTGCAGATCAAATGCCTCATCCAAACCTTCTCCACTCATCTCTATCAGCTGCCTGTCTATTCGGTACCATCCAAGCAAGGCTTCCTATTTCATCTCTACATCTAGTTTTCTGTCTGCTTTGCCTTCCTGGGTTGCCATTCTATAATTCAAATTTTCCACCTATTTTGTGCTCAGCACACACTGGACCTTGAAAAGAATTATATTGAGGCAATGAACCCAGCCAATCTGGGTAAATCAATCTTGTAAACTAAATTCAAAGGTTCTAACTAGCAAAATTGAAAGCAGGTGTATTGAATGGTCTTGAAGTTTGTTCATACATTGACGACAGTGAATTCTTAGAAGCTCTAAATGAAACTTAGAAGAATACTTGATTTCCTTTCGTTGCTGTTATACGTAATTTCCTTAGCAATCACCATGCAAACAACTACAAAGACATCATACACCATATGCTGCAGAATTAATGAGGTCTTGAAGCCAGGATTTCCCAGATTCCACCATGAAATTGCAACGATGGAATCACATTACCAAGGTTGCTTCAGCCCTAATATGATGGAGCTAGACACTGAAGCGTGAAACCTTGTACTATCATAATCATAAAAGCAAAATGCCGAAGCACTTTTGATATTATAAAACTAGATTGAGATGGATGTCAAATAAATTAAAATTGCTTTATTTGTGAGATGTTCATGTCAAAAATATATATTTTTATACACCAGGCATATTTTTTACACTTGTTCAGAGTACACCATTAATAAAAATAAAATTGTCAATGATGAGTAAATCTATACGACTGTACATGATAAAGAAAAAATTAGGTCAGATTCAAAATCAGCAATATTGAATCAGTCAATAATATGCCAAATAATTTCATAACCAAAATCTCTGTTAATCAGTGTAATGGATGGACAACTTGAGTAACAGAATGGCAACCCAGGGATTATAAGAGAAGGCAGGGCAGACAGAGAACTATATGAAGAGATGAATTTCGTAGCCTGGGTGGCCTCAAACAGATGAGTGGAGAAGGTTGGGAAGAGGCCTTTATCCTGCAGTGGGCTCAAAGAGGCTGATGTTTACATTATATTTATCAAATTTTCAGTTCCAAAACAAACCTTCCCAGTAAAAAAAATTTCAATTCTTTATATGATTACCGTAATTAAAAAAATATCTGCGAATGCAAATATTTGGTACTATAAAAATGTGTCCACTACAAAAGACATTTTCAAAGATGTCCTTGTATGCTGTTCGATTACAATTTTTTAAGCTGAATGCATAACTAGAATTAAAATATGTAGATAATATGTTTATAACAGTTATAAGACTTGCTGTCATCAATAAAATAATTAAATTCTTACACTTACGAAGAGTTACAATTGAGTGCCAGGCGATGAGGACGGCAAGGTAATGAATAACGAGCTGTAAGGGCAACATGAGGTAGAGTGTAGCGTTGTAGGGCTCCAGATTCTCTTCCAACAACTAGTATTCTCTCACTTGCAGTCATTGAACATATTGGATCATTTGTGGCCTAAAAAAAATTATCATCAAAATAAAAACTGTTCCATAGTAATATTTTTGCTGAATAAATATTATTGAATAAAGTTTAATATCAAAATATATTATTTCTTAAGTAGAAGACATGAAAGACTGCTCAAGAATGTTAATATGATTAGAGATGAAGATAGCATACACTAATAGTTAGTGATATGCAACAGAAAATGAGCAAACAAGAAGTGTGCATGCATTACATCAAGAAAAATAATATTGAAATTAAAGGAATCAGACACCAAGAATGATTTCAAAGTATTCACTAGAGGAGAATAGAAACAGGATTGACATAAAAAAAAAAAAAAAAAAAGAATAGCCAGCCAAAAAAATTACCCTCACTCCTTCACCCCAAAATGTTCATTTGTTCCTGGAATGATATAGCCTTATGGTGTTGGTACAAAAATTGTTCACATGAAGCAAAATTGCTTTGAAATTAACACTTACAGATATGTTAATATGAAAAGGTTGAAATATTCAACAAACTAAAAAATTTGAACTACATTCAACCATCAGCTATAATGTGTTCATCTAGTATTGCATTTTGCCGTTATCTCACCTACCTATAAAACTGCATAATATTGTCTATCACCCCTCCAATGCTTGCTATTGCATTCCTTAATTGGTGGAAAAAAAATTTAAAAACGTTTTTTGGGGGATGCTGTGACATTGTACTGAAAGTTGGTAAGCCAAAGTCACCAACGTCTGGCATGCAGAAGTACTGTGCATGCGTAAGACAATAATTTTACATAGCTTTGCATTATGTTCACAATTCTACATCTGTATTACACAAGCGTATATATAGTAAAACTGAAGCTTAAATTTTGCAGCTTTTGCATCTAAATTTGAATGCAGAATTGGGAACATAATGCAAAGCTAAATAAAATTATTGTCATGTGCAGATGCAGTGTTTCTGCACGCCTGTGTGGAAAATTCTAGTGGTACTGTACAACAATTGGCCAGAGCAAGGTGGTAGCACCTGTGCAGGAAGTTAGAGAGAAAGAATTTAACCTATGCTCAGAAGTTAGAAATTATGGAGATGATTGACAAGGATGAAAAGAAGCGTGGTGTGGGGAAAAAGTTTTGAATAAATGAGTCACAATGCGAGGAATTTACTAAAACCATAAAGATAATAAGTCCCACATGAAATCTACCCATCCACTTAAGCTCCTCATCATCCACAATATGGTATATATATAATGCTATAAAATTTATGTTGTTATTATGATTCTTCAATTAATGTGTTTTTATATTATAATATTTCTATATATGGGGACACAACTACCCCCGGCCATAACTGAGGTGAGTCATAATTTTGAAGCTGGAAGACTTCAATATTTTGTGCATGAGTGGTAAAAATTAACCAATGATCCTCATATTCTGGATATTGTTGCACATTGTCATCTGAACATTAATGTTGATGATATCAGTCACCTATTTTCTGAAGATTTTATATATGTTTTTAGTGAGGAGGAAAGGAACATTACCATGCAAGAGGAGCAAATTATTTCCCCAATTTTTCTGCAGAGGAAAAAGAATGGAGGTTTTAGGATGATCCTTACAAACATTTCAAAATGGAAAACTTTGAACAGATAATTTGGCTTGTTAACAAAGGTGATTACATGGCCTCCGTCGATCTTAGGCATGCTTACTACTCTGTCAAAATAGCTCGAGCAACAAAAATTTCTTTGCTTTAAATGGCAAGGGAAAATCTATCAGTTCACCTGCCTTCTGAATGGGGTTACAGAAAGGCTTCGTTTATTCACCAAATTAATTAAACCAACTTTTGCTTCACTGAGAGAGAGGGGATACACCATCACCAGTTTCATCGATGACACACTTATATGCTAAAGTTCATTAGAAGGATGCTGAGAGCATACATTCAACAGTAAAGCTTCTAAAGGAAATGAGATTCTATATTAATGAAGACAAGTCTGTCTTAATACCCATACAATGTTTGGAATATTTGGGGAACGTCATTGACTCTACCTGAACGGAGGAAAGAGAAAATAATTCAAAGATGCAATCAATTATTTCACAGTGATCGAGACAAAATCAGAATTGGAAGACCTAACATATGAAAATAGATCAAAGAAATGCATCTAACAACACTAAAAGAAAGAATAAAAAGAAGTGACTTAATTACAGTATACAAATTGATGAACATCCTTGAGGAAACAGATATAAAATACCTAATAGGAGAGGCTAGAAATTTGGCTAGAAATTTGAGGGGCCACAAAGAACAATTGCAAAAAAGAATTTGCCTGAACGATACAAAAAAAGTACAGTTTTTCCCAAAGAAGTATAGGTACTTAGAATGGACTGAAGGAAGAGGTGATAGAGGCAAAAAATGTACATCAACTGAAGGAGAAAAAACTGGACAAATATAGACGGAGACAGGATCACACGAGTGTAGCTCAGGCCCTGTATATTACAACTAGGTAAATACACAATACTTGGAGTAACTTATGATGCAACATTGACTTACAAATACTATATCATAAACATCAAGAACAAATTTACTCCAAGACTCAATGCCCTCAGATCACTTACCAACACAACATTTCGACACATCAGAGAAACTAGCCCCACAGTACACATATAATATATATGCTCAGTGGTGAACTATGCAAGCCCTGCCTGAGCCTTTAACCACACTGAGTTATATCACAAAACCCTACAGACTATACAGAACAAAGCCCCATAGATTTTTACAGGATGCACAGGTATCACACCAACACTACGAAATTAAAGTACTCAAGTTCAAGGACCACCTTGACACAAACACTCTCTGCAGCCGCCACAAACTCATAACACCCACTACACTACATGCCACACCAACCTCACGCACCAAGAAGCATCAAAACAACACCTAGAACACATTATCACACACGAATTCTATCATCACCATATTGTCCTCCTCAAATCAGCCTCCAGAAGTATATTTATGCCTAGATCACCCATTACTCCATCTAGTCACTCAAATACAACACTCAGTTGCTTGCACGGGCTCTAGACATCTACCCTTCTGAATTTCCCTTCTCCATGATGACAGAGTACAATTAGCCTGGCTGCTGTGTGCACACCACCTGATTCTTTTGAGCTATAAGAAGAGACTGGATAGGTCCATTGCTTATGCCTGTCCAGGATGCAACACACAATTAAACATATAACAAAACAGCACTGCAAATAATCACAAACGTCAATAACACAACATAAACTCCAAGAAGGCCGTGGGAAAACCCAGCCTTGGCCATGTCCTATCTCAGGTTGTTCAGCCAGGTAGTCAGAAAAACAACTACGACTGCATCATCCTCCCTTACTCCCACACTATTGCTTCTAAGTGACCCTTATCTGATGAATAATGAGATGCCTTAACCAATGTGTTGTAAGACTTTGAGGATGTGCATCTTGAAATCCATATAACGAAGTATGAATGTCAAAATTCAACAATTGAAGAACATATGATCACTTGCTTTATGGCCATTATGTTCATGAGCATTATTTTTAGGTGTATCTGGTCATGTATATAAAGTGAAAGAAGACTGGGATTCATGCATGGTCACATAGTACGTGGCCAGTACATTTGATGCTAAAACAGGATGTAGCTCAGTAACAAGGCAGTTAACAAAGAATTGAAAGAATGCAATTAGACAAGATAAAACTTTAATAAAACCTACAAACCTCATAGAGTTTGTCCCCTTCTCTGGATACATCAGACATGCCAGTGGGAGCATCATCAATGTGGAATAGACGTTCCTGTCGATCTGATTTACTTGTACCTGAGTTTTGAGATATCAAAGTAAAATATTAACAATAGATAAATTACACAAAATTCTACTAATTTTTAATCAATATAATACAAACCCCTTAATTCAACTACATACATATGTATTAAACCTCTTGCACACAACATAAGGCATTGATTTTCATGTGATTATTCAAACTTGATAATTTAACATTGTCAAGAGGAAGTACGACTAACATAACTATATTATCACCTCCTTTTCCATACTAAATAGGATATACTATAGTGGTCAAATTCAGTGTGATAAGGAAACCATAGTGGACAGATAAGATTAGAGAACAGTCTAACAAAACAGAGAAGTACGTATATGTGGGTCAATCAAAAGAATGTTCCTCATCAAGTAAAAAACAAGATGACAGTACTTGTTGCATAAGCATAGAAAAAAACAGGAAAAATGCCCTTATGTCATTTTTCCAAATCATGCCCAAAGTCTATGAATATTCAAACAAGTGCCATTTCTTAATTAGTAAAAAGCTAGCATTGAGAATTTGATTCAATGAAGGGTTTTACTGTACAGTCAGTCCCTGATTCAATTATGATTATTTATTTAATGATGGTGCAAAAGCATTATGCATTTAAGAACATAAGAATATAAGGAAGCTACATAAGGCACGGAGGCCTACACGTGGAAGCCGCACTTGAATTTAAAATTTTGATATCTACCTGGGCTAGCAATATGTGGTATGATACACTCATGTGATGGTAATCATGGCAGCGAACCACAAAACTCAACCATGTGCCAGCCAAACAATACTATACAGTGTACTGAATATACCTACAAAATGTTCAGCTGTATGGTATGACTGGTGTTGCCAAAGAAGAGGAGAAAAAAAATTACTCTAGATAGAAAATTCCATGTGATTGCCGATTATGAAGGCTGCAAGTTAATAATAGTTATCACATGTGAATAAGAACTTTAACTATTGATGATCTCAACCACAATTTATGATTTTGACTCTTTATGTAAAAGTGAATAAGTCATGCAATGAATTCATCAGTATCAATTGATATGAGAAAATCACTTGAGATATGATTGGATTACCAGAAATAGAAAGGCATACAGTTTGGCCTACTGATGATCCAGGCAGAGGCAAAAAAATTTTTTTTATACATTATACATCATACACTTGTTAATTTTGAATTTTCATAACTGGCCATGACGAGCCGAATGTAAGTGGAAGATACAACTAGTCTGCTCCCTATAAACCCCATGAGGAGTAAGGGCAATAAAAGAGGGGAGGTATACCGTGCCCATGGCACCCTCAAGCCACTCATGTCTAACTCGTAGTTAGCCTCTCATCCTCTTAGCCCAGCTCTCACACTATAAGAAAAAGAGGATACTTGGAGATAAAAAAGAAAAGGCAGATGAAGTAAGAGGAAATAAAGCTAGAAAAAAAGAGACCAAGCAAAATTTGGTCGAACCAGACACTTGAAGTCCAAGGCATCACTGCATCAGGCCTCAATTTATAGTCCCTAACCCCTTCCACAGCAGTAATGGGCTTGGAAACAGAAGGGAGAGTGAATAGAGGCAACATTTTCAGCATGGTGTATACACTCCAGGATTCAGCAAAATTTAATTTTCAATTTGGCAGTGTTTGTTTGTGATGAACAACATATTTTCCTTTTACTTTAGTAAAATCATGTTGGCACTCCAATTAGGTTTTTGTTTTATATTGGAATAAGCCCTTTCATTTCGCAATTCTGGATTTTGCAAGATCATTGATAATTACTCGACAAATTGTTGGGCTTACTGTCCACCTGTCTTTTAATGTTTAAAGGTGTTAATGTTTACTTGTTAATACAGTGTGAACATAAATCATGTTCTTTGATTTAATTTGGTCAACAATATGAAAATAAATGATCATTATCAGTAAAGTAATACAATTAATGATACTAGTGAATGAAAGTATATTGGTACAGTTTTTGGCACATACACAAACAAATAAAGTAATACATTACTTATTAGTTCAATGGAACTATGAGCCTTGGGTGTTTTGAAATGCCACAGGTAGAAGTTTTCTTTTGATGCAGCAAATACATAGCTGCTTGTCATTGTCAAGTAATGAGGCTCAATATCAATGTATTTACCTGTAAAGAACGTAATACATTACCTGTACATATACACTATAGCTTCATTGGCAGCCATGTAAATATAATTCAATATTCAAGTCATCTATTGCTAACTTTGTTTATAGTCATCAACTGTCAGTATTAAATTGGGACTGATTTATAATGTTTCTAGATAATTCTTTATACTGAAGATACTGATACCAGAATAAGTCAAAAAGAATTGTAATGGCTATTATGCATTTCATAACTGACTCTAGTAACTTGCAATCACTTACTATCCACTGGTGTTCCAATAGCATTACAGATGATAAGACCAAACTGTCCTGATCCATCATCTGTTCGGACAGCCAACACACAATGGTCTCCAGACGATGCCATTCCCATTAGATATTTGATATGTTTAATAAAATGCTGCAAGTAATCAATGAAAATTTTGTTAAAGCCAAAACTCTTGACATGAATTATATGATATATGTCATGAAACCAAATTAGGAAACACAGATATCAATAAACAGTTTATGCGTTCACACCAAGAAATACCGTCTCCTCAGAGATGGAATCCATCCAAACAAGTATTATTGAAGATTAAGGTCTTAAAATGAGTTGAAATAAGTGTTTGAGGTTGGAGAGGAGACATACATCATATGAAAATAGCCGAGAGAACATTATATATTGAGGTGGTTTAGTCATATGGAGACAAAGAGTGAAGAGTTTATGAAAGAAATGTATTGAGTGAAACTAAGTCTAAGAAGGCCAGTAGTGAGATGGAAGGATAGAGTAAAAGAGCACATACATGAAAGAGTTACTGATAGAGGGGGAGATATTCAACTAGCAAGAAGGGAGTGTGTGGATAGAGAGAGGTAGAGGCTCTTTTGCCATTCGGGAATGTTTCTGGAGGGAACAAGGCATCAGAGACTATAGATAGATAGATGTCATAGCCATGTTTAATGGATGTCTTTTCGTATTTGGTATACACAATTATCTATTCAGATAATCAAAATAGCTTGCTAAAAGGTACACTAACAAGGAGGAATATTGTTTTTTACTCTAATATGATACTGAGGAATGGATAGAAAGTGAAGGGGTGTGTCAAGGATTAGGGCAGCAGTAATGTCCTCTCTCTAAATGTCTATGGTATTGGAGAATTTCTTGAGACAATGAGAATAAAAGTGTGGTTTAGAAAGTGATTTGTAGAATCGATAAGGATTACATATCGAGATATTCTAAATATAGTCAGAGAATAGATGAGAAAGACTGCTCAAGCAAAAATAAGAAGAAAAATTGGAACATTATGTAAGGATAGTTAGTATATGGCACATACAAAAATTATAAATACATATGGTACATTTGGAGAAATTATACAATAAGAACCATTGCAGAGAGCTCTCTAGAGGGAAACATGACATTGATTATGATGATGAGTCAAAATATTGTCCAATACAAAAATTTTTGCATTAAACACATACAAAATTTTAAAATAACAATTAATCATACCTCATTGTTCTTGGTATCCCAGAAGGTGACACAAGCTTCAGAGCGATCTGGCTTTGTAAATGTATATACAACAGTGTTGGAGAAGAAGCACCATCGATAATCTGGACGAATGTTTGCAAAATAAATGAAGGAATCAACTGCCAAGGCAATACGAAGTGAACCACCTTCCCAGGAACATGCTGTAACTTGCTTGCCAGGCACTTTCAATGTTCGGAGATGCTGAAAAAAAATGTTATATAAGTAAAAATGATCAAACACGGACTCCCAAAAGTGTATAATTTATCATAAGTACCCTGTAGTACAAGCTACAGTAGTACAAGTATAATACAAGCTCAATACATATATTTATGACAGTTGGCTCAGCTCAATGTTCTTTTAGTCGGACATCTCAGTTACTTTACCATGATGTCACTACAGCATTTTTATCCATTCCATTTATTAAACTGGTTAGGTGGTCAAATTTCAAAGTAAGGTTTGTTTGACCTTTATCAATTCAATTAAAAAGTGGAAACTTTTCATTCTGATGGTGTCTAATCCATTTGAGATACATTTTGTTCATGTCAAAACTTTTCAACTGGTGCAAAGGTTTTTGATTGTCGATTAATTTATAAGCACATCAATGGCATTGTAGAATTTATGAAACTGTTCCCTGTTTCATGATATCAAAGGCAGTAGAAAAACCAACACCATACTCCTCATTCAAATGCCACACTGAAGCAATTACATTAAGTCTCATGTCTTTATTTTCTCTGATATAATAAGTGTGACATATTTCTAAGGATCTCAACTCATAAGTTGCTTTTGCAATGGCCTTCTAAACATGGTATTAAGTGAAAATTATCAAAATTGGATCAAATAGTCATATAAATGTAGAGAGGGGCATGTGTACACACAAGCTGTCCAGCTGAAACTGATAAGTGACATTGCTGCTGAAACCTAGGCCTCAAAAATGTAAACAAAGCAGCTGAGCACCAAAGTCATAAAAAGCTCATCAAAACAAAACCTAATTAGTTAATAAAGATAGTTAGCCGGATGTGTAATCCAGATTTAACTATTCCTATCTAGTCTACTCCCATTATATTTCCTTCCATTTTGTCTACTTTTGAAAAGGATTTAGTCTACTCTTAGTTCCTCTACATCCGTTACTGCATTTAAAAAATTTTCTTTATCCCAAATTTTACACTAACTACTATAATGGAGAAATATTTCCATCACAAGCCAATCAGAATACAATCAAAATGAAAATTAAAAAGTATATATATACAAAAGAAACATACTACTAACATATTCTACTAATTCATTAACTGATATAATTTTATCCATGAACTTCAACTATAACCACTAAATCAATTCATTCACCCACTGCCATTTTTTAATTTCTGGAGTGGTAAACTCCCCCAAAAACTCAGCAATATTGACCTCTAATAATACATGTTACTGCTGTAATAAAATTATTAACTGGTAGATAATAGGGTGGATCTTACCAATAAGGCAATTCATTTTGTCATGTCATCACCAGCTACTTAATTGTTAAGATTTCTAGAGAAAAATAATTATTCCACATCGTAACATGGACCTCTAAAATCCACATATGTGAAAATATTTCATTAAAGCTTTGAATGCAGCTGATCCATCAGACAGAAAATACAAGAGCGTTCCACGCAGGTCTCATGCTTACATGTAGTAGATAAGTGAATGTGAACTCTGAAGAATGTTTCATAAGTTGGAGAAGCTTTCAGTTTCCTTTGCAGAAAAAATAAATTCCACTCACTTCCGTAAACATTGTGTGAAGTGAAAATAGCAACCTTTTACATCTGTTTAAGGAAAATACAGCCTTACTAATTATAACAGAGCTTTGCTAAATGTCATTTATAAGGGAAGAGAGCAGGGGAAGGAGTAGCCTTGTTAGTGAGTCCAAAAGTGGAATAGTGTGGGGCGGAATGCAAGGAAGTGTCATCAAGGTTAACGTGGGTGAAAATAAAATTTGGGAGGAATGTAATATTATTACTACTACTATCAATAATAATAATACATAGTAATAATAATAATATTTATAACAATAAAAAGTTAATTAGGAGAGCAGTCAGGGACTGATAATAAACAAGTGGGGAAGTGATTACATCAATGATTGAGGTGGAAAAAACTAAGGCTACACTTTTTTTTCAAACTGGAACAAAAAGTTCAGTGCCCAAAGAGGAATTATTTAATTACAAGCTTTGTTTATAATGATATGCACCATGTACATATGTACTTCCCCTTTCTTCTGTGGGAGCTTAGGGGCTAAGGGAGAGGAGTGTATATGGATGTATGTATGGGGGATAACAGCCTGGTATATAGATAAATAAGTAATAAGTGATAAAGAGAGCCATGAAAATTGATTTACATGTGTTTTATGAAACAATGGACAATCAGTTCTTGTTGTTCCTCAGGTTGCCTTGAAGGCTTGCCTCCAAACAGAGCCAAGCTCCTGAGATAGACCATGGCCTGTACCGGGTTTTTCCCACATGGGCTTCATGGGGTGTATGTGGTCTTGTTGACGTGTATGACTATTTGCAGTGTATTGTTCTGTAATTTGTTTCATTAAGTGGGATGATGTGTTGCATCATGGACAGGCATCCACAACAGACTCATCCAATCTCTTCTGGTATGTCAAAAGAGTCAGGTTGTGCCTACACCACAGCCTGGACAGATGGATTCTGTATGGGAATGGATAATTCGGAAGGGTGGATGTCTGGTGGCGATGCAAGCAATTGAATATTGTCCTTGAGTGATGGCACAGTGGGTGATCTGGGTGTAAATATCTGGTTTGGTGAGAACATGGTGGTTGTGATAATAAAATTTGTGTGATAATGTGTGCTAGGTGTTGTTTTGATGTTCATTGGTGTATGAGGGTTGTATACCATGCAGTGCTGTGGGTGTTGTGGGTTTGTGGCAGCTGTAGGAAATGTTTATATGAATAATCAGTTGAGTATGATGCAGAAGAATTTCACTTATATCTGATCATCATTTCAAATATATTCTAACAAACAATTTTGTATTTACCTGTCATGAGAACTGTATTAACATTAATAATATACTAACCTCTCCAAAAGGATTATAAAACTGAACAACATTGCAATCCTTTTCCCCTATGCCGGAGAGATGAAGAGTGCCTGCTACAGCCATCACACTACCATTGTGGTTCCATTGACAGGCACACACACTCATGCCAGTATCTATTAAAACAGGCACTGAAAAAAACAAATCCACTGTAATATAATAGTCATGGTAAAGCTCCCAACAACTACATAACATCATATGGTAATACAGCACAATATAGGTGCAATAGACTGGATGCCATCCGGAAGCACTTGGAAGTACAGTAAGAATGGTCATCTCGCACATAATTGGTATTGGACTACCGGCCGCGAGATGAAAAACCGCGAGATGAACGATATTGAAATACATGTAAATAGTATAATTGGTTCTTAGGTATGGTACATAAGCTTCTTATAACTCCCATTAACCCTCCAAGAATACAAAAAATTTTGCTGAAAATTCACACATACAAGGTTATGCATAATCCGTATGATAATAAACAAGATTGAACACTTTCTGACTATTAATAAAGGTTCAAATATTATTCCACTTACGTTATGAGAGTCTGTGAGTGGCTTGAGTAGCCTGACAGTGGTGGGGAGCGATCGTACTGTTGATTCAGGACAGTTAAACTTACGCATAATGTCACATTTTCTTGCACCACTGTTCATTATCTGAACCATTTCTTTCTTTTCCTGAAGTGTATATTTCCTGAGCTTCACCCCCTTGTGATAATCACGCTTCTCTCGTCCACCATGTTTTTCACCAGTTTCCACCACGATTTCCACCACTACACTCATAGAACTCCTGTTCCTTGTTATTACAGTGTATTGTACTTCCACTAGAACATTTTCACTAGAACACCAAAAGTAAATATGCTCCACAGCACAACAAAATAGCAATATTGTTGTTGACCCAGCTCCTGCCATGACACAACCGACCCAAACCAACCGTTTAACTGCCGCGCTGATCTATGCGCATGCACGAGATGTTCATTTGGCACCGCTAGATGGCAGAAGGCGGAAAATTTGAAATAGACGCGAGATGATAAATTCGCGAGACTATATTATGCAAGATAACCGTTCTTACTGTAGTGAAAGGGGTAAAAAGAAATTTACCAAAATAATTCAATAAAATCAATACATACGTATCACTTGAACAACAGCAATGTATTTCATGTCAAGAATATTAAAACAAAAGTGTCTGATAAATGGAGTAAGATAAAATAAGTTTAATGTTGAGCAAAACATAGTATGATGCTTCAGGAAGAATAGCAGAAGAATACCATAAAACAGAAAACCTGAGGGAATGAATTAATTATATTATACATGCATATAGCAAAATAGTTTTTGGATACAAGAAATTAACAATTAACAGAAAAACAAAGAAGTTCTCATGTTTCTGACTGGCAGCATTCAAAGTGGAAGTGGTTAGAAAATCCAAAGGACTACAGTTGCATGTACATACTTATTGTAGCAATGTAAACGTATATGCAGCAGTGTATTAAGGATATTAGTTTCAGGAAACTGAATCTAAGCTTTAATAAGGTAGTCACTGATAAGTCATACCATTAATACAATGTATAAATGACTGAGTTCAGACAAAAGACTGATACTGTCATGTTTTTTATGGGAATTTAGATGGTACTTCCTGTTTACTGCTTGCAACATACACTGAGATTGAACAGACTTTGGGCATCGGTGGATAACCATTACCCACAAACAGTCAACTGAGGATTTTATAACTCATTAGAGAAGCACATAAGATGTTATTTCATTAAATAAAATCTTTATGGTAATAATCTTTAGGTTAGATAAGGTTAGCCTACTAATTTTGAGGCACAGACTATTTATTTCTGGGCAAAGTATGATGTTTTTTCATTAAAAAAAACTTAACCTAATCCTAACCTAACCTAACCCAAACCCCACCCCAACCTAACCTAACATTGCGGGATCGTAACCAGATACTGATATTACCTACTGCGGCGGTGGGTATACAAAATTTTTTTATTTTATTTGTAATAGTTTCCAGAAGTTGATATATATTGCATGATATTCTGCAACCTTAATTCTATCTGACATGTAAGTATTAACCTCGGGAGAAGATACTACACATACTTATTAGACTCCATGGTGGTTTCAACACTGACACTGAGAGGGAAGAGGGAGGCGGAGCCTAGGTATACATCAGCTGATTATGAGCAGAGCATGTTAAAGATTAAGGGCTGCACCCAGACACTTCCCTCTGACTCGGAGTAACTATTGAGTGCAGCTGTAAATACTTTACATACAACTTAGGTTAAGGTGAGCCAAAAAATATTTGGGTAAATCTGCATAACTACTGCTTGGATGATATCGATATAAATATAAGGTCGTACATACTATACATAGTGTACTCAACACATCTGTGAAGGTTTCAGGCAGTGCTCACCCTTATTTACTTGACAAAACCTCTTTCAAGTTATGTTAGGTCATTGTGTGGTAAAGAGTCAATAGTGAACTAGTGTTGAGCAATATATCCTGTGTTTCCTTGCCTAAACACCATCAGGGGGAGGGGGGTTCTGTGTCAATATATACATATATATATATATATATATATATATATATATATATATATATATATATATATATATATATATATATATATATTTATATATATATATATATATATATATATATATATATATATATATATATATATATATATATATATAATTCATATATATAAATTTATATAAATTCATATATATATATATATATATATATATATATATATATATATATATATATATATATATATATATATATATATATACAATATATATATATATATATATATATATATATATATATATATATATATATATATATATATATATATATACACACACACTCAAATTTCAATTTTTGTATGCCCTAGTTTTCGTACAATTCGGTATTCCACAACTTTTTTTGTCAAAATTTTGTCCCAGTTTTTGTACATCCGCTTGGTTTTCGTACAGTTGAAAATGGTCCATACCAAACTCGTCCGTCTGCCCTCGTGACTCTGCCACTCATTTCCCGGAATAGACCGCATGTGTTTGTGACTCAATCTGCCTTTGTTTCTCGTTGAGTGAGCATCACCCCGCATGTTCATCTAAAACATTTCATAATAATCCATTGTTTTTTGTGCTTGTTTATTGAGTGTGACTGCTAAATAAGCCACCATGGGGCCAAAGAAAGTTCCTTTGGTAAAGAAAGCGAGAAACATGATAGAATTCATGAAAGAACTCGTAGCAAAGTAAGAAAGTGGCGTACGTGTGGTCAATCTCGCCAGGATGTACTGGAAGTCTGCATCAACAAACAGTTCCATCATAGTGAAAAAAAAGAAATCAAGGAAGCTGATGTTGCGAAACGGGTAAATGTTCTAAGGAAACAAAAATCGCAAACAATCAAAGATCTTGAGAAGTTGTTGTTGGCGTGGATCAACGAACAACAGTTAGCGGTACATAGTGTTTCAGAGGCGATAATTTGCAAAAAGGCAAGGCTGCTGCATGCAGATCTAACAAAGAAATTGCTGGGAATGAGTACTGCTGTTAGTGAATTTATGGCCAGCAGAGTCTGGTTCGACAAATTCAAGAAGCAAACTGGCATACACAGTATGTTAAGTGATGTTAAATGTTCACTTATCCACTTTCATTAGTCATTTATACTTGTTTCTCATTGTTTTCTGTATGTAAAACTAGTTCTTGAATTTGTCAAACCGGCAATACGTACCTAAATTTTAAATTAAAGGAACCTTTCCTCCTCCTATATTACACCATCATAGATAAGTTCATTTATAACATTTATTTATTTCAATAACCCAAGTGCAATTTCCCAAATGTGCTCGTAAACAATAATTTTGCTTTGAATTATTGGGAGAATTAATAATTCTAACACTCTTCTTTTTCTCTCTTTTGATCTAGCATTACTTTTCCTCTTGATATCCTATGGTCACTTGACTTTAAAAGATTCAATTCTGATACATTCTTTACCGTGCATACACACTTTTCTTACATAGATAATCCGTAGTATTCTTTGATACAAAAGAATGTATTGGCTTTAAGAGTGATCAAGGTCACTGTGAGAGGTCAAAAAGAAAGGGAATTTATGCCGTGGTGCCAGTTTCAGATAATAGTGATGATTAACCATTATTATAAATCCCTCAATAATAATCAATGAATAATATATAAATTACATTTTCATTGCAAAGTATAAAAACATAATCATCCTTTGTTGCTTATTTCTTCAAGTGAAATATTTTTCTATCCATATGCATTGACTCACAGGCAGCACCATTTATTAGATTAATTTCACCAGAAGAAGTGCCTAATTTATTGAACAATTATAGATAGCCTAGTAGATTAATTTCTATAAATTTAATAAAATATAATACATAGACTAATGAATTTCTTTATATAAAGATAAGCTCTGATAAAACAAAGAAGAACCTGGAACACGAGAGCTGGATATTGCTTTGTCAGAAACGTTTTGAATAAAATGACATCACTACTTGACATCACCATTTTGATCAACATTGAGATTAATGATGTAATAGTAATGGATTTACTTACTGTCATCACTTTCATTCCGCATGATCTGCATCCTGCCATTGTCATAACAGATAGCCAGAGTGGGACAATCTGGATCAACATAACCATTGCGTCCATTATACCAAGTGAGTCCCAC
>JAXIVD010000648.1:130000-132109 GCA_036785275.1 Cancer borealis | reverse complement strand
GTTTTCAAAAATATTCATACTCAAGTCCGAAGTAATTTACAAGCTTCTAGGGCGGAAATGATGGCTAAACAACACAAGCGTGCGACGCCTGTCACGATACAGGTTGGGGATACAGTTAAGGTTCATCTTCCTAATAGGAGTTCTAAGCTTGCGCCTAACTTCTCTGGTCCACGCTCGGTTGTTCGCCAGTTGCATGGCAACAAATTTGAGGTACATGATCCTCTCCTCAACAATGTTGAGATATTTCATAGTGATCGACTTGTAAAGACTAATGCTCAAATTAACCCATCACTAGAGAATACTACGGAAGTATAGGTTAATAACCAAAAAGCACCTAATCCTGTTGCACCGCGACATGGATATAACTTACGCTCCGCTAATTGCAACTAATGGCATGACTATTTACAGATGATGTGTTTCCTGGCTATCTCACTGAGCATGCTGCAACTGGTATCAGCTTCTGCACCGTTGTACTTGAAACCGGGAGCTCTAACAACGCATCTAGGGGAAGTAGCACTAATAGAGGACACTCTCCTGGTTCGCTATCCTTTCTCTGCTTTATTTTCTGTGCCTACAGAATTAGACATTGTCTCCAACACTTTGGATAATTCCTTACATACATTAAACTCAATGCTTGCTAATGAAACGCATGATCAAACACAAAAATTCTCTCAGATAATAATAAAGGGCTTGAAAGCTAGAGTAGAATTTTTGCATGAAAGACTAAATCAGTCTAAGCATGACTACAACCTCCATCCTGCGCACGCTCGGACCAAAAGAGGACTCATAAATGGGTTGGGCAAACTGTCCCAGTATCTCTTTGGCACTGCTATGGACGAGGATGTGCAGGATATGAGAGAACACTACAACCGACTCATAACGGTTGCAGCTACTAACCAAAAGGTTTTAGATCTACACCATAGGAAATTGGCAAAGCTAGAGTCTAACCTTGAGGAACTCTTGCACTACTCAAATGACTTGGCTACTGTGTTTAACCTTGCCTTACGCCGCTTAGACGTGATAAATCACGTTTAAGCTTCATCAGGCTTTGCATGTATTCGAAGCTTCTCTAAACTCAGTTCTTTCCATAAATGAGACGATAATATGCAACATGGTAGATGCTGTCAATGGTAGAGTAATTACTTCTATTTTCCCTGTTGAGGATTTGCTCCATACACTGGAGATTGGTTAATCTAAGTATGATTTGACTCCCTTGTATTCTAAGAACATGATCCAATATTATTATCCTTTGGTTGAAACCACACCAACTACTGAGGCTATCATTATAAATGTACCCTTTCAGTCTATGGATCGTTTTGAAGCCTATGAGGTTGATCCTTTCCCATTTTCAGTTAACAACTCAGTCACTAGGTGACACTAGATGTATCTTCTACTTTGGTCCTGATTGCCAAAAATTTATCCCTCTATTCTTTGGGAAATATTGCTGATCTAAGTCATTGTAAATCTTCGTTCCTACATGTATATCATTGTTCAAGTATCAAATTTGCATTTTTACCTATCGGTAGTGAAATATGTGAGGTTGTTCTGACACGTTCAGAGGCATCAATTGCTTTGACCCTGTGTCCTTATAAGCATGTAGTTCCAAAACCTATTTTCCATCGAAACTTTCATGCATACCACTATTTCTATTTTACAGAGGAGTTTTATAGCTCAGTCATTTGCCCAGAAGGCACCACCTATGAGTTGGTTTTAGGACACTATGCAGTACAAGATGCTTGTCACGTCCGTTCCAGTAAACTGATCACTTACCCTTCTAGGTTTCATTTAGCTTTCACGGCTGAGCTTTCCTATAGGATTTTCCCTGTAACCTCATTGAGTAATCTTTCTACTTTGAAGACTTCTTTTGTGACTAACTCTTTATCAGCTTTATCTTTTACTAATAGAGAAGAATTCACAGAGGTTCTAGAGGCCTCCTTGCCAGTATACCTGCAACCTAAACTACTATACGCGAGTGTTGTAGCTGTAATGTAATCGTTATAACGATTACATTAGTACTTATATATATCTTTTTAAGAAAGGCTCTAACATTGTATGTCCTTCTAGATGAGCAGCGTAAACGCCCTCTTCCTGCAACCACGAGTACAGGAG